>JASCZI010091438.1:1500-18158 GCA_036250425.1 Stylosanthes scabra | reverse complement strand
TATATATATATATATATATATATATATATATATATATATATATATTATTGAATGACAAGTAAAAATATAAATTAATTTATCAACATAGATACTCTTGTAAATATCATTTATCATTATTTAAAATTTTAAAACACAACAAACAAAACATTTAATGTGGAGAGTTGCAATATTCCAGTGCATCACTACCAACTAAGGAAACAATGGTTTACTATTTATATCCATTAGATCTTTAAAATGAATCCAACTATAGTTAACAAAACTTCAGCGGAAGAGGAATTAGGCAACTTAATTGGAGTGCCCCGCCTTTTTGGTGTGTATATATTTATTACCTAGCGTATAAGCATAAAAAATTAAAAGAAAAAAATATTTTCTCCATAGAAATATTTTAAAGATATAGAAAACTGAAACTTTATATTATTTGGAAAGAGAAATTACAAGTCCTTAAAATAAAGTAATTTCACAGAAGTATTTCTAATTAGTTGAATAATAATTGGTAAATTTGTCTTTTTTTTTTTTCTTTTTCTTTAGCTAGCTAGCATTCTTATTAATATCATATCATATATCATATTCGTATATAAAATTAAAGGCCCAATAATAATAATAAGAACAACAACATTAACAACGATGTTGTCTTTGCTTAGCTTCAATGAAATTATGATAGGGACATTATACATCTGTTATAAACTTCCACTTTCTTGTGTTTTAATTACTTGTCTTATCAAATCAAATAAATCTTTCTCATTCATAAGTCATAAGGAAGGGGCATGCATGTTCATGCATGCACACAATAAGGATACTGTTTAAGAGAATAAAAGTTGGTAGCAGAAATTTATAACATGAAGAAATTTTGTGGTCCCAATCCATGCCGTTATAATAGCAGAAAGTGACCTTACAAGTTTGAGTAGGCAAGGCAAACATGGTGTGAAATGTGAACCACAAGATGCTGTATCTCAATTTTTAATGACAATTTATATCTTACTGTTACGTTCATTCAATTTATAATAATTTCATGCAAGCAACTTAAGAAACAGCAATAATCTAATATCTAATTAATAATTATATATTAGATCGAATTAGTGTGCTAACTAATCCTAATTAATCATATTAATTAACTTTTAATTTTCTATCGTGAATGTTTTGGAAAGAAATTTGGAAGCCGTAGCTATAACTTAGTTGTTCTAGCTTCTTTTAGCTTCTAGCATAACTGCAAATATTAATAAATATGTATGTAAACATAATTCATCTTTATACTCATGTCTATTATAGTTTAATTTTTTTTAAGTTGTTTTATGAAATAACTGTTAGGGGTTGTTTATGGTTCATTTGGTTGTGATTTAAGTTTTTTTTTTTTTTTTTTGGTATTGCTGTAACTTCTTTTAAACTTGTACTCATGTTCTCTCTTTTCCTGTGGTTGAGGTTCTTTGGAAAATGATAAAAGAAAATCAAATAATTGTTATTGCTTGTGATTATTTAATGTAAATCTAAAATTTTAGTTTGATATGATTTTAGAATGGAATAAAAGAACTCACCTGCTTTATTATTTTTTTTTATCATAAATGTTCTTTCATACTTGGTCATATTAGGATGAAAAACATCAAATACTAATTTTACTAATCCATGGTGTCTTCATTCTTTAATTAAATCATTATTTAATGAGTAAAATTCAATTTTACCTTTGGAAAATGTAAAGTAAATAAGATCATTACTTAGAATTTGGGAATAATAAAGTGGTTTCTCACTGTTTAAGATACAACAACAAATTAATGCTTCAAAATAAAACTTGTACATGTGCATAGGAAGCACAAATATATATGTCACTTCAATTGATGAGAACTCTTATTATTATTTTATTATTATTTAGTTTATCTTAAATTCTTAAATTTTTGTGTTTCAGAAATAATCTTGGCTGCTATAAGGGCTAAAAGCTTCCGAAAACCAATTATTCTTCCTCCAAGGGTTCAACCCAATTTCTTGGCAAATGACATCATTATGGTTAATGCTGAATGTTGAAATGCAGAGCCTCTTATAAAATCTTGTAGTCTTTTTCATAACTTGTATCTCTTGTGTTGTTTGTTCAATCATTTTTGTCACACTTGGAAGCTTGAATTGTTCATCAGCAAGTGTAGCTAGCCATTTGCATCTTAATTCAGCTGTTTGTAGATTTGAAATGCTTTCAAGGTAACCCACAAATGCCATGTTTGGGATTAGTGGATGAATTGTTCCCCTGTATGTTAAATTAGGTATCAATCAAATTCATTATTAGCATATAATAGTATGTTTTGAGAGAAATTCACATGTAATTTTCTTCATCTTAAGTTGATAATTAAGAATAGTTTGATGACATGGAGCTCACACATAAAAATAATTTTATATTAAAAATTATATAAAAAAATTCTAAATATATTCTAAATAATATAGATAGTATTTCTCCACTTATATTTATTTCAAAAGTTGATTTTAGTTTAGAGAAATATGAGAATATAATTTAATTTTGAAAATCAAACGGTCAGCTGGACTAGATTAACCTAAAATTGATATCGAAGCAGTTCAATTTAGGAAAATAATCGATTGGCAACAAACCAATAAAAAAATCGATAAACTATTCGGACTGGTATATATATTTTTTTAATAGTTAATCGTATAAAAATAATAAAACACAAAAATTTATTTTTCAAAAAAAATCTTATATTCAATTAACCCTAGTTGAACCTCTAATTCTACCGGTTTAATAATCGGTTATTAAAATCTTGTTAGAGAGTGATAACCTCTTATACTGACCTATACAAGGGCATGATCCCAGATTGGTCCGAAACCAAGCTTCTAAATGGCTCAGGAAATAGAGATTGAAGCTTCTTCTTCCCATCAAACCCAGTGGCAAGAACCACAACATCTACCTCCAATTTGGTCTTGTCTTCAAACTCAATTCCATTTTCCCAAAACCACCATTTGGAAGAAGAAGAAACCTTCGTGAATTTTATCATCCCCTTCTCTGCCTCTGAGAAGAAATTCTCAGGTAAGATAGCCATTTGGCAAGAACCATAGTCCTCCACAAATTGGTTCTCTGGTTTCAGACCATACTTTTCCAATGGAAGCTTCCAAACCAAGTATGATTCTATGAACTTGGAAATTGCTTTTCTCTGTTTCAATTTAGAGGCAGAGTAATTTGACAGAAACACTAGTTTAGTTAATCAGTGAATGAAATAAAATTAACATCTATTTTTTAATGAATTAATTATAATATGTTAATAGTGTAAAATTTTCTTAAGACATTATTTTTGGTGACTTAAATTTTGTTTAAGACATGTATCTAATTACATATTTTTACGTCCAAAAAAATAACTATTTCTATAATTGATGCATGTATAATTTTCTAAAAAATAAATATGATTAAACAACTGGGTAAAATAATTTACATTCTCACCTCATTAAAATTAAACTTTTGAAAATTGTGTAATCTAAATGTGAAGAATAAATGAAAGAATAGTGTGTGATGTTCATTAAGCTCAACAAAATTCAGTCTAGTTTACTTTTCTTACAGTAATTATTAACTACAAGTTATTATTTTTTTTTTTTTGAAAATTTTGTAAGAAAATAATAAAAGAGTCGTTTAAACCTCGTTGCCAAATGTCAAGTAATAAAAAGACCATATTTTTTTTTGTTGTCTAAAAAAATACTTAAATTCGAGACATTTTATTATAGGAGGATAATGTCATATGAGCTACAATTCATCGGTAATAAAATATCGTATTTACCAACTAACCCTTAATAAATGTGTGTGTTTATGTTAATGTTTTATGTTATGTGGGTAGGTGAGACCTAAGATATTTAATGAATGTTTCTGAAAAATTTTGGTGGAGTATATGACAAAACACTTCTGATCATTATATTTATTTTATGAACATATATAATTAATGATACACGAATATAGATACGGGACTTCACATAAAATGCATTATATGAATAATTTTAGATAAATTATAGTAATAATAATATAAATAATTTTTAAATCTTTCAATTATATGAAAAATTTTAGATAATTATTTTTGTTAATAATTAATAATACATATGTATTATTTCTAAATTCATTTTAAAAAGTATAAGTAGAATTAAGATAAACACATAGATACATAATCAAAGTTTAAGTGCCTCCAAAATATGTCAAGAGAAGTATATAAATTTTTTTGTTTTTTATTTAATATAGTTGAATACAACAAAATAATATCCTTATTACTTAGTAGTATCGTAGCTTAGAATTAAAGTTGAGGTTTACCATTGGAGAAAAAAGAAGGCATAGCAGAGCCCTTAACAAAGTTTGGTTTGGTCTTTCATGGAGGAACTGAGAGGATCTTGTTGAATAAAACAAGAAGAATGGTAATCCCCAAATCCAGTATGATGGAACTGTCCAATGCAAAGTCCTTATCACCATTGTGCAAGGTTGCCCTCCTTCTCCTTCATACGTACATCCCTATTTTTTTTCTAACTTTATTTTTTTATTGAGATATATTATTTTTGTGCTATACATAATTATTTTTATGTTATGCTATGTTATATTCATGTGTTTTATAAATTTTTCTATATTAATGTTTACATTTTGCATATTGTAAATGAGACGTATGGAGATGCATAATAATACATGTAATATTATCATAACATAATTTAGTATGCTAATTAATTAATCATAATTAACTAGCATTATCGTAACATATTATATTTTATTTTATTTTAAAATATATAATTTCATAAATTAATATATTCGTGTACACTAATGTTATTTAATTTCGTTAAGAGAAGTCATTGTAATTTATATTTAAATTTGTGCTTATGAGAACTATTTTTTATTGAACTTATATCTACCTTTTTTTTTTTATGTTCTGTATATTATTAGTAGTATAAATGTATAGAAAATGTTTTAAGTATATCCGAGAACATCAATATTTCTGTGTTTTCAACCGTTGATCTTAATTATATATATATATTTTATAATTAAAATCAATTAAGATCAACGGTTAAAAATACAAAAACACCTACGAAAACACTTCCAAATGTATAATACACTGACGTTGACCAAAATTAGCATGCACGTACGAAACTTCAGATGGAAAGTCAACAGGTCATTGATCATGTGATATGATCCTCATGCATGGCGACTCTTCATTCATTAGTTTGACTATCTGTCGTTTTTCAATCTCAATTATTAGCTAAAATATGTGTGTTTGTTATAATGTTATGTTTTTTTCTTCTTATGTGTTTTTTTATTAATAAAAATGTTAATATATATATTTAAAGGACACATTATTTTGGTTAAACTTTTATTATTATTAAAAAATTAAATTTTTAGACAAAAAATATTTGTTCTAGCTACAGGAATATTTCATATTGTTAACTTTTATTTTTTATTAATTTTTTTAATTTATTAAATAAGATTAAAATATATGAGCTCTGATACTATGCCATATAATTACTTCTATCAAAAGTTTAAACAGATAGAAGAAGATACATGTATGTATGATAAAATTTTAATATATATCACTTATTAATCATTAAACGAATTAATCTTATTATGATAAAAAATGATAATTAATTAATTAACATATATTGGTTGTGTAATAATTTGATTAAAAAAAAAAAAAAAACCTACCTGAGTTTGCCTGAGCACACTCCATAGCCAAATCAATAGCTGATTTCTTATAACCAACAACAGCAACTTCTTTCCCTTGAGCAGTTCTTGAGCATTTTCTTTGTCAAGCTTAGAATATTCCATTGTGTGAAGAACCTTGCCACTGAAACTTTCGGGCCTTTGTTTTTTGGGAACACTGGCATCAATGGTATGTCTCCATATTTGCCAATGCATACCACCAATAACTCAAACCCATACCACTGTACTCCAAATTCCAAAAAACCAAAATTTTACATGTAAGTCAATATAATCTTGCAAGATAAATAAATAAAGAATATCCTTTAATTTCTAGTAAACTACTGAATTTCCAACATGCATGCCAATAATAATAATAATAACAAATGTTTAGCAGAAAGTGAGAAATAATCATAGTTATCAAATTAAACTTAATTTGATTGTTAAGTAATCAGATATACAAGCCATCAAGTCGATCACTAAATCATTATTGGTTGTATCACCAAAATTAGATATGGATAGATATCAGACAAAATAAAATAATAAACTATTGAAAAAACTTATATCACGACATATAATATTAGGAATTTTATGACTGAAATATTTAGAATTTGATTTTTGTTAAACTCCAAATAAAAGAATTTTAATATAAGATATAAATAAAAAAATGCTTGTAAGAAAATTTCATGCAAAACCCAAAAGTATAAAATAATAAAAAAGAAAAAATTGTTTTTGTTCTTCTTTAACGTAAAATATATAAGTTAAAAAAATAAATTAATATGTATGTATTTGGCCGGGGTTGAACATGCAAATACCAACTATAACTAATTCATATATTTGAAAGTTGACCGAATTCAAATAATTAAAACTCGTAAGATCAACAAAGAAAGAGGGTTGAACCCTACAACATAACAATAATAATAATATGTATAATTATTCTACGTGTACTACTGTATTGATACACATTATTTATAACATAAAAAATATAAATATTAGCATAAAAAAATAAAATTTATTTGCTGATATTTATATTTTCCCTTATTAAAAATGATGTGTTTGGAAGTATATAATAGTATATGTAGCATTATCGTAATATAATATATATGATGAAAATAATTTAAAGAAAATGCACATGCACATGCACATGCACACACATACAAGGAAGATTAAAAGAACCTCAACAATTTTAGATTGATTGTTCTCCACAGCAACTTGCCAAACAGGACGACCACTCAATAGCCTCCCATATTCTTGTTCACCATTATTATTATTATTATTATTATTATTATTATTATTATTATTATTATTATTATTATTATTATTATTATTATAATAATTAACATGGCGAATTTCCACAACCTTTGAATTGAACTTAACAAACTTCAACACATCAAAATGTGTTGCATAGTTTTGCAAGTATTCCAACACCTCAATGTAAGAAGGGAGTGATGAATAATGATTTTCCCTTTGAGCCTGAGGCCAAGGGAAATCATAGAACTCAAAATCACATCTTGGGGTTTGAAGCTTTGTGGAATTGAATGAACAATGTTTCCAAACACCACCTATTGAATCAGTGGATTAAAAAACAATTGGGTTATAGTGACATAACTGCTTTGCAGCTGCAATTCCACTAATACCTGCCCCAATTATACCAACTTTACAATGATTATTGGATATCATCAATTGGTTATTATTATTGTGTTGGAAAGCCATATCAATAATAATTTTGGTGATGATGAAGAAAATTAACAAGTGATTATTACTATTCGATTTTGCTCTAGTTAAGTAAGCTCTAGTATTTGTGGTGCTTTTGCTATTGGATTTTGGTGGCTTTAAATAGAGGTAGCTAAGGGAGAAGAGATTAGAATATGAGGCTTCTAGCTAGGTGTTATCTTAGGTTAGTACTTTCCTTATATTATACATGAAAGTTGGGAAAATGTAGCAAGCTTGCTTAATTAGGTCAAAATGTATAATAGACTATATTTATCTTTCATGCTTTTGAATAATAATGTTTGGAAGATAATATAAAATTAGGTAAAATACCCAAAAGTTGTTGTATTTAGCCTTCATTAATTATCATTAAAATATTTGTGCAATTTTAGATATAATAATAAATATGTAATTATATATAAAAATTATATGCATGAAATTATAAATATATTATGTTAAATAAAATAATTTTGGTTATTTTTCTATAACAATACCATTCCTTTTTCATATTATAATACTTTTTACTAAACACATTTATATAACACATACATCATCTTTAATTTTTATCCTATAAATTTAAAAAATTGTACATATTATCCGCCATTTAGCGGCTTATATGCTAATTAACATTTCATATATGTTTGCGCTTCTCCACGGTGCATTGTCGGTGCTACTGCATTATATTAGAAGTTTCTTTTTTTTGTTTGGTAAATAAATCTGAAAGTGACCTAGAAAGGATTTGATTCCAGGATAAAGAGGTTCAAACTCTTTGGACTCTTGCACATGTCTGATCTTCCACTAAGCTAACTCAACAATTAAATACGTATAATGCAAGTAATTATATATATAGAAGTCTCTATAATATGCAAATTGTATATTATTTTAAATCGTAAAAATTTTAATTATTAATATTTTTTATAAGAGGTCTAATTAAGTTGTGATTTATATTTTATCTATTATGTATAAAAATATTTTGTTAACTCTAAAAATTGATGTCATCACTTTTTTAAATAATTATATTTGAGTAGTATGAAATATTATTTTTAACATTTAAATTTTCTTTTATTATAATTTTATATAATTATTTATGTTTCTTTAATATATTTTAAAAAACATATCTTTGCAATAAATTTTACTTTACAAAATTGCAGAAAAATTCAAAAAACATACTTTTTAAAAATTTTTTACCATAAAATTATTTTAAAAGTGTTAAAAAATATATTGCTTTAAAAAACAATACGTTATTAACATGTACAAATATATAGGTAAGCTTGATTTGTTTTTTCGAAAAAATTATTTCGCGGCGGTTAACCGTAAATTTTACGTTTCGCAATGATTGCAACAGTAATTGCCGCTAAATTCATAAAACAGTTAAAAAAATTCAGATATTTAGGGGCGTTTTGACATAAACCGCCTTCAAATTCCCATAAAGTTCACGTTTTATAGCAGTTGAACACAAACCGCCGCTAAATCCAAAAACTAAGTGGCACATTTTACGAACCGCCACGAGAATCGCTGCTAATGACAGTGTAGCAACAGGTTTTATTAAACCACCGTGAAACAACCATCAGTAACTGAGAGATTTGTTGTATTGTATGTCGTATTGATAGAGAAGCATAATTGAAATATATTTAAAATATTATAAAAAAATTAAAATAAATTCAATGTTAAAATATTTTTAAAATTTTAAAATCTTAAAAAGAAAAAGTTTATTCTTATAGCATCACTCTTTTCTATATTTGTAAAGTAAGAATATAATTAATTAATAAATCAGGGTCCAGCGAAGCAAAATATATACACGTTTAGCTAGGATTAATTACAATAATACTAAATATTGACTTATGTAATGCAAGTAGCATTACTTAACTAACATATAATAAAACTTAAAACTCCTTTCTAATTATGTATATATGCGTGATTATCTTATTATTAGTATCTATTGAGGCATTGAACTAATCTTGGTTCATGCGTACGTAGTACTTAATTATATACCGGGTCTTCTTAATTAGGGGGATTAGGAACTTAGATATATACTAACGAAAAATTTTTAAGTATATCGGTACATCTGTATATCGATAATTTTTTATCATTGATTTTAATTAAAAAATCATTTAAAAATATATATAAATAAAAATCAACGATTACAATTACTGATATATCGATATATTGGTACACTTGAAATTTTTCTTATAGTATAATTACTTACCTTTTATAAGTCAACTCCTATTTAATAGAAGGCAAATATTTAAAGACATACTTCAACTTCATGCTATAATTCGTTTTTCTTTTTATTTTTTTAAATTTCTTTTAGTTATTGCTTTCATTTCGTCTCTAACATTTTGATAATAAAGTTTTGTTCTACCTTTTTCAGTTGACACACACACTATATCAACTTTAGCATAGATTTTATTTTTTTATGAAACTTTACAATAGAAATTGTTGACTTAATTTTGACTGTGGCATTCTAATTTAATAGGATGATTAATTTGCAACAGATCTAAATTTTATGTATAGATAAAATATTTGAATTTGAGAAACTTACTCAAATGAACATGAATTAATTATTAGACTAATTCAAATTAATTTTAATTTGATGGCGACAACAACAATGTTTACAGTTGACTCTAGCTAGAAAGTCAAGTTATACTTAATTTTGATCAATATAATCGTCATATATGTGTCATGCATGTTTCATAATTTGATTTTGTCTCATATAAAATAGATAGTACCTTTTATATTTTATTAATTCAAATAATAATTAGTTAGAATAAAAAATGACTAATCAGTTTGAATAATGTAATCTACGTTCACATCAGGCGTTCGGATGCATATGCATATATGCCGAGTTGACTAGTTGTAGAGGTCAAGGTCAACACAAGGGAGTAGTTTTTTTTTTTTTTTTTTTCCTCCTGATATTCCGACAAGATAAGGATTAATTTACTGCAGATCTAAACTCCATTTAAGAATTTATCACTGACGAATAAATTACTACATGCACAAAATAACATTTGAACCTCCAACACTTATTTAAGTGGATTAGTGAGTTAAACACTAAATCAACCCAAGTCAGTTATATATAAGGGAGTTTAGAAATGAAAATTTCACGTAACATTATTCCTCAGACAAGAGCTTGTAAAGTTTAATAAATCATTTTCATAAATCGAGTAATGATAGTTAGGCATAGATAAAAATTACTATATTTAAATTAACATCTGTAAATTTATATAAATAAGTAATAACATCCGCAATTATATATTTATAACGTCTAGTAATATGGATTAATTCCATAGCAATTTATTAATAAAAATAAAAGCCAAAACAGAAAAACTATCATTACATATGGTAAAAAAACTATAATTACTAATTTTTTCCCATAAATCTATGACTTTATATATTTGGGGTTTAATTTTGTTTATTTAATGTTTGACATCTTTTATTTATGATATCAATCATATTAGGAAGTGAATTAGGTTAGTTTCTATCTTTAGCCAACAATTTTTATGCATATTAATAAACACTAAGAAACATTGGAAAGTAATAAAAGTATAATAAAAAAAAAATTAAAATCATACAATAATAAGAAGGAAAATTCTAGTATGATGATATCATTTTGGTCTTTTAGTAATGACACATGGGTTGAACTTATCATCAGGTGACAAGTGGCAAGTGTGTCATTCTGAACTTATGGCAGTCACATATTTCTTAGCTTAATAATGCCACGTGTCAACAGCTCATTAGATCACACAAATATCATCATTAAAAAATAGCTATAATGTCCTTATAGTAAACCTACATGCAAATAAAAGTGTACCGTGAAAAAATCCGAAAGAAAATAATAGGAAACATCTGAAAATAAGTGAAAATAAACGTATTTTTTAATGTAATTGTAAAAATTATCCAAAAGAATAAGAAAAAAAAATCTGAAAGCATACAATACGATGAATAATTCTATTTGCACACTAAAATTGATCCCTAAAATTAATCACTATGTATTTATATATTTTTATACGTATACATATACGTTATATATCACTCACCTAATAAATTTTCCACGCGCCAAAAGAAACCACCGAGCACTCGCATGAAAATGAAGAAAACAGTGAACTTCCACGTCTTGACTATTTGAGCCAATTATTTACTTTATTATCTGGTGCATGTATTTAATAAATTTTTAATTCTTAATAATAACTAGGCTTTTATATATTGTATTGGGCGGTGTTGGAATTTGTTCAGCTTAAAAGCATGATTATCAATAAAATAATAAATTTCTTATTCTTTAATTAGTCTTTGTATATTTATTTATTTTGAAATATTAATATATGATATTTTTTTTCTTAGCAATTAAGATGCTCTATTATAATTATTAGGTTTGATTATTATGTTAAATGTATCTGATTATAATTAAATTATATAATATGATTTGAAGTGTATTTGATCATGATATAATTATAAAATGAGCCTAAACTTTAATTTTAATTTTTGAGTTTGATTATTATATTGATTGTGTTTAATTATAATATAATTTTATAATATGATTTGGAACGTGTTTGATTATAATATTATTTTAATATAATTAAGTCAACTTTGATTTGAACTATTATTACGATTATAATTTTTCATTATAACTGAATTTTGTAATATAATTTAAAATGTGTTTGATTATAATATAATTTTAGCATGAGTTTGAATTTTGATTGGATTTTTTAATTTGGAGTCTTGAATTTAATTATTACTATTATTGTGTTAGATTATAACCAAATTTTGTAATAGAATTCAAAATGTGTTTGATTATAATTTAATTATAGCATGAATTTAAATTTTGAGTGAATTTTTTTATTAGGATTCTTGAGTTTCATTATTACTAAATTTAAAATGTGTTTAATTACAATGGCAGCAGCTGCTGGAAAGACATCTAAGAGGCTGCTTGCAACAGTGAAAAAACATCCTCCACCAAAGAAGGATTAAATATTTAGGCATCAATGTAGCTAATTATGTCAAATTCTACCTATGAATACCCTTTTGAATATTTAAGTTATATTTTGCATCTTGTGATCTATTTGAACAATTTGATGAATTTGCTGAGTAGATTAAGCAGTATTATATGGAAGTGCTGAAGAACTTCAGTTACCTAAGTGTGGTTATATCTAGTGAACTTGATGAAATGTGTAAGGATGATGTTATCATGAATGAAATGATTTGTATTTGTTGCATTTTTTGTTTAAAAGGAGTGCAATACTGTACATCATATTCATCACATTTCAAGTTAATTGTGCACATTAGATTCATATATACTCAACAAGAACAACAGAATTCCACTAACATAATTTTATACAAACAGCAGCATAACATTACATGAAATCTTCTCACCAAAATCAACCACAACAACGTTCTACACTCATACACCTTATTTCAAAGACTTAAACAATACAGCCCAACAATAGGCAAATGCAAACCCAAGCAGAAACAACAGAATTCCCCTCATGTTGGTGCCCTTTCCATCTTTGTTCACTTCCATAGTCCCTGACTCCATCTTCATCATCATCTTCTCCAAAGATGTCATCCTTTCCTCCATTCTCTTCATTGGGTCAATAACTTCTGCTGTGTTGCCAATTTCACCTTCATAAAGAGAAGCTACATATTCATCCAACCACACAAAATATCTACAACCGGCACCTTTATTTTGCACCACCATTAGAGAAGAAACTCAGAATCAAATTATTCTGCAACTCATGACTTAATATAGTGGCAAGTGCTTACCTTAAAATATTGGCACCCAAAAAATAACATGTTTGGGTTACACGAAGTTGATGATTGAAACAGAATGGCATGTGCCCCGCAGCTGCAGACTGGTGCAACAAACTTCTTCCTCTTCGTCGAACCCAGTCCAACACCACTACCCCCGGAACCAACGTTGCCACTTCAACTCTCTCCCCTATGTCCTCTGTCTGCACGATGATAGCTTGAATCTCCAGCTTCGTCACCCATCTTGACCCGTTCCAATTTGCTTCTAAGAATTAGGGTTCCATTCGGAGTCAATCGAATTCAAAGAGGGGAGGGACAACACCGTATACGATTGGAGATTGGGGGTTCATATGTATGAATTTAACAATAAACAGTTCACATCTGGCACCCCAATTTACCACATCAAACTCAAACCTACACGTCATTATGGTTACCTTCTCCTACCCAGTCATAGGGGTTGATTTGGTATATTTTCAAATTTAACAAGGGCCCTCTTGCGGCTTTCCAATCTTTAGGGGCACCAAGTTTAAAAATTTAAAGTGCAGGTCCGGAGAGGGAGAGGGGTTTACCCTTACTATTATTATGTTTTTATATCCGAATGTTGTAATATAATTTGAAATGTGTTTCATTATAATTTAATTATATTTAAATTTTGAATGAAGTTTTAAATTTGATTAGTAATTAAAAAATGTTGATTATAATCAAATTTTATTGTTGCCGTATAAAATTTTTTATTACTTACACTTTTATTAAAAATTAGCATAAAAAGAAAGCCATCCAAATTTTTTCTTATACAATTGTTTTAATTAAGTACATTATTCTCTGGTAAATAACAAAAGCTCCAAATATATCTAAATAGACAATAAAATTCCAATTTTAATTATATATTGCACTAGGAAAGAAAATTATGTGAATAGTTAAAGAGAATTACTTTAAAGAGTGTTTGTGCTATTAAAACACTATATAACAATGATAAGGCACAAGAGTCGAAGAGAGAACATCATCTACGAGAGTCAAGCAAACCCAGATAGTTCAGCGCGTGGGATTTTGGGAGAGGATTAGGAGCATAGCGTGTGTATAGATGAAAGTGTGATTTATTTTTTTTATTTTTTAGATATTATAGAATATACGTGTATTTTTATACGGTGACTGATTTAAGTGTGCACCTAGCATAATTCCAATAAAAAATATAAAAAAATAAGTAAAAAACTTCTAACGACTACTGCCAGCAACTTTTTCTAGCAGCCATCTTCGGCGCCTATTCGACAACTACTATCATGACTGATTACCGTCGCTATCTGCCGGAATTGTTATAGCGAATTATAACATCTTAATTTTTTTAAATTTGACTTTTGGATGTTTTATTATTTTTTCTTTGGGATATTTCTTTTTGTTGTCAAATGTTAGTTATTTTGTTGGTTCTCAGTATTCTTTCTTATGGCATATATTATGATCGAATGTTAATATGTTTTGAAAAAATAGAGAATACAATATTTTTTTAAGAGTAATTGGATAAAAGTACACATGAAAGTTTTAGAAAGCTCTAATTATGGTGTGGAACTTTTGTCCATGGTTTGCAATTTTTCATATGTATATTTTCTATTTCGAAACTTTGATGTGTATATTTGTCCTGATCCGAAATTTTCGTGTGTACTTTTGTCCAATTACTCTTTTTTTAAAAAATTAATCTACGTGTATCATTGTATATCTCCATATACCCCTTATCTTTTTTTTTTATGTTAATTTATGTGTTGAGATATACTATTTATGTGTTATATTTTTTTTTTTTTTCAGTCTTTCCTCCCTAACAATCCTTAAAAACAGGGGAGCGAGAGGGTGTAAAACAACCCAAGTTAACAAACAACAACAACATTACAAAATACCAAATCAAAATCTCAATCTAGGCATACTATTACTACTTCTATATCATTTCAAACTTCAGCAGCATTCTCCTTCTTGAGATGCTGGTCCTACCTCCATATATCAGTCATATGATAGACATTATTGATAGCATCAGTCACATTTGCTTGGCATCTAAAGATTTTATCATTCCTTATCTTCCAAATTACCTATACTATCGCCAAATGGTAAGTAGCCCAGCTTCTCTTCGACTCTTTCGACATTGCACAAGACATCCATGAGTCAAAGCACTCCCTAGTGTTTCCAGGTCAAGATCATTGTTCTATGCTATTGTATATTGTATTCATGTGTTTTATGAATTTTTTTGTACTAATGTTTACATCTTCCATGTTGTAAATGAGATTACGGATGTATATATGGGTAATGCTATGGTGAATAGTGATGTTTTGGTAAAGAGTAAATATTACTTTTTTTTAGTGTAGAAAAAACAAACAAAAACATTATCATGTGCAATGCACATGTTTAAATTTCTAAGTTTAGTAAAAATCTTCACTCTTCACTCAATTCTACTCTTCGTCAAAGAAATTCCCAATTGTTATATATGTTTATAAAAACAGAACAAAAAGCTTGTGAAAAAAGTAATTAACTTGAGCTGTGAAGGCAGAAGTAGAGAATGCGAGTTCTCATACAGAAAATAGAAAGAACAAAAAAAAAAAAATGAGAGAAAAAACTCAAACATTGTATTATTAGAATCTAAAAGAATAAGTTAAAAGTTAAGTTACAGAACCTCAAGCAATATATGCAAGTGAGGTTCACCAAAAAAGTCAAGAAGACAAAAATCAAGAAGCCTAACAAACTATGACTACCAACAAAATTAATCACTTTGTAATACTGCACTACTTTAACTACACTGTTGTTACCCCCCTCTCTCAAACTCGAGTGGTCTGGGAACTACTCTGAGTTTGATCTTCAATCTTTTAAAGGACGTAGTAGAGAGATCATAGGAACTTTATTAAAATGTCTGTAATCTACTCATGTCCTGGAATATATACAACCTGAAGAGCATTAAGTTCAACTTTTTCTCTAACAAAATGGAGATCTAATTGAAAATGTTGTCTTGTTGTGAAGAACTGGGTTTATAGTGGGAAAGTCAATACTCATATCACCACAAAAAATCATGAGCAGTTAGAATGAAAATATGTAATTCTATTAGCTATGTAGGCCTTTGATTCATACTAGAGCTCAGCTTCACACGCAGCTAGATTCCAAAATTCTACTTCTGTAAAAGAGCGGTTTATTGTAGTCTGCTTACATCCTACAAGACAAGACACAAAATTAGTACAAAGAAAAACACAAAAGCCAGAAATAAACCTTCGATTGATCCTCTAAGTCATCGGCAACCTAGTCTAAATCCAAAAGAGTAGAAAGATATTTCAAAATACGTTTTACTGTATTCCCGTGAATAAGTAAAGGGCCATACATAAATTTTCTAATTTTGTTTATTATTGCAAAGCTAAGATCAGACTTTGTTAATTGTGGAACTAAGTCTGATCTTGTTTATTCCTTCTCCATGATGGGAGTGGATATTGCTTGTTTGGAGGATAGCTCATTTTGTTTTAACAATATCAAAGAATTAGTCATTAGATTTTCGATTTAGTAGATATTCAGGTGAAAAAAAAATCAAATTTGACTATTCATATATTTTTTTTATCAA
>JASCZI010091434.1:8411-20268 GCA_036250425.1 Stylosanthes scabra | reverse complement strand
AAATGAGAAGAACCCTGCAAAATACAAGGCTTACAATTGGGGCAAGTTTTTCGTTACTAGAAAGCGCAGCAATTTCATGAAGCTTGATGTTGAAAATATTCAAATTCATCATTTCAAGGTGTAGATGTAGATAGGGAGTTTGTAAGAGCAATAATCAAGGTTGGATTGTATGTATGTATTATTACATAAGAAACCAAGATGGAAAACATGTTATGCTTCACTTACTTATAAATAAGCAATGTTAATGTACATATTTTATTTGTGTTGAATAAAAGTAGCAGATGTAACATAGACTTGAGTCCTTATTTAAAAATACTGGATCAACGATCCTACTATCCTACAGTTCCAAATATTTTTTCAGATATTGTATGACCATATGTCCATATCACATGGATAACAATTTATAGTCTTTTAGTTTTCAATCCTAAAGTTAAAATCTCAAAATAAACACATCTTTAGAAATTTGAAACTTGAAAGAGAAACACATTCATGTTAACATGTGTCTTTTATAAGGTTAACATAACTCAATCATCAGTTGCTCAGTGGATATATCCAAAGTATTTTAGTGTATTTGTCAACAAAATACATATTAATATGTTTTTGAGAATTTTTTAAGTTTTAGGAGTTAATTTTTGTATATATATTTAATTTTAAATGTAAAGCCGTGTCACCGTGTGTATATGGTAGTAGGCCAGTAGCTCTGAGCTATCGTTTGAGTGCATCATCCCTAACAGTGGAATTGAATTAATTCCTTTTTCAAGTTTTCATCTTTGGAATTCGCTCAAACATGGCTGCTCTTCTTACCTCTCCCTCTTACTTTCTCTCTCCTAACTCTTCCTCTTGTTTCCAACCTCCATTTTTGGGATTCAAGGTGCGCCTTTCTTCACCCTTTTTCATTTATTCTCTTATTCTTTAATTAAATAACAAAACCCATTCTTCTTTCACTTACTCGTACACCTGCAAAAAACCCTTACTTTATACTTTTGAACTCGGTCACTCTATTCAAAACAGTTTGCTATAATCGAATGATAAGTGTAAAGAATTATCTTCATATTTTATTTGTTAGTGATTCTGCATAATGGAATTACTCAAATCTGTAAAGTGCTAGTTATCATTTGGTTCCAACATAGGAGGAATCTTTGACAACTTTTACATTACAATTAGTTAAGGCATTCATACATTATAGTCTGCTGAATTGACTTCATCCTTGGTAAACCCTTCTTTGTGCCGTGGCAGGTTTCATCATGCTTTGTTCAGAAGAATATAAGTGTTAAGCCATTTTGTGCATCTTTGAAGACTCGCCCAAAGATCTTGTGTGCTATGAATAATATGTCTGCTCAGCAATCAGATGACAATGGGAACATAAAATTGGAGCAATTAATTGACAAGGCACGAAAGCTTTGGGACAGTTCACCTGAGCCGGTGAAGAAATTCCCCTGGGATAGAGCATTGGACAACTTCATTCAACTCATTCTTGATCTCATTTTGGCTGTAGTGAAATACCTAGCTGTACCTGTGTTCATAGTTACCTCCATCAGTGAGTTATCTTACTGTGCTCATGAGAGGAAGCTGGCTCTTGTTCCTATTCCATTTCTCTTCGGTGTTGCTGTCGCTGGGGTCCTTAAGAAGACTGCTTTAGAGCTATCTCCACGACTAAGGGTAAAATCATTGGTTATGTACTGTTATGTAATCTAGATATTGGATAGAATAGTTGAATGGACCATTAAACTGATTTATTTTTAGCATCCAGCTTGTCTTACTGATATACCTGAATACCTAGATGCCTGCCTTGTATTAGTGGGCAGGTCTGTTTGGGGCTTAAATTGGTATTGTTATGTCTCGGGATCATTTTTAAGTCATGGTTGATTTTTCCTGATTTAAACTAGTTTAATTTTCAGGATGCAGAAGTTCCATGGCATTTACTTGCTATTGCAACTTTCTTCACATTGATCAAATTGCCCGGTCCATATTACCCTTATTGGGGACGCATAGTCATTCCTCATTTTGTAAATGGTGTTCTCTTAAGGACTCTATGGTTCGCAATTATGTGGTACAGAAGGCCTCAAAAAGCATTGAAGATATCGGATAATACATATGATAGTTAGTACACACCTTGAGCTACGATACCAATCTGAAGAACAATTTATGGAGTAAGTACCATCAATTTATTCTATATCTCATATCTCCTGAATCCACTGCTGAACGTATGAAAAATGTGATCTGGCCCTTTTACAAGGCTATGATAATAGTTTTTCTCTCTGATGTGTAAATACTATGTTTAGTGGATATTGATCTTGTTATATATATGGTAAATTGCTATGAGCATTATATAATACGTGCATGTCAATATCTTATGATTGATTTCAGATGCTTATTTCAAATGTTATTGATAAATTAATCATTAACTTGTATTTTGTTTGATAAAGCAGACGCTTGCATTTACCCGTGAAAATTCAAGTGGAGCGCTAAGCAATCCTTGATAATCTTGTTGAAATTACAATCATCTCTGTCGAGAAAGATGTATGTTTCTGGGGAATGGCAAATTTGGTTCTATCTGAATTGGATGAGCCAGATAAATAGGTTTATAGGCAATTTACCAGCATTTAGCAAGCTGTACTTGAGAAGTAGATGTGACTGGCGATTCAACTTTTGTGTAAGGGTTTCTGGGATATCTCTTTCTGTGTTTATTTTCTGGTCAATGTGGCATGTTCATATGGAGCTTGTATCCAATTTTCAGCTCAGTAAAATAGGGAATTCTGTTTGACTTACCCTTCTATTGCAATCATTAAGCACTGATCTCTATTTCTAATATACTAGTGTCATCATTTGTTGGACTTTTCCAAATGAAATTCTGCTCTGCAATGTCTTTCATTTATAAGTATTCTCTTACAAGATAACAATCCCACCGAATGATCATTTGGATAAGAATGGTCTGCATTCGAAGTTCTGACACAAGGACATACCCAATGGTATTTGCTTTTATATTTTGATAGAGTATAGTAAGAGAGGTAAGTTTTCATAGGCATTGCATCTTCACTGCTTAAATTTCAAGCATGGATAAACCTAAAATCTTCATTTTTCACATGAGCATATGCACTAAATAAGCATAGATTAATATAAATTAAACACCTCCACATTCATTAACAAAGCATTACTTCCATGAAGGTTGAAGATGTGCAATATAATAACACAGCAAATATACACAAAGCACCATATGTATAGTAATCAACAAAGACCACAAAATACAAACAAAGCAGGATGGATCTTGTAAAACATTCTAGCACAGAACCCTTCCTTAGTAACTTCTTGAATTAAAATCTTTTTCTCCAACTACATATTCTACACCCACTCCCACTGTACAGATTAAACCATGATACTAATATTGGTCCAAGAAGCCAATTTTCCTTTTTCTTCAATATGCTTACATTGCATAAACTATTTCTCCACTGCTATCAATGTCAAGTTCGGGATCATCAATCTCTATGTCCTCGTCCATGTCGTCAATATCCAAGCTCCCGTTAAGATACTGGTTCAAAGACTGAGTTCCGGCTGCGGGAATTGTAGCCTCTGCAATTAACTGCATGATTTCTTCAATGCTCTGCACCGGTTGCTCAGGCTCCTGGAACTGGTTGTTTGTATAGTCAACTATGAGATCAGCTGGGAGGTTCTTCAGAAACCACGGATGGTTTCTAATCTCAGGCATGTTTATTCTCTGCTTTATAAAGAACATTAGTCTCCAACTGAAACGTTAATGACGCATGTGCCAGGCAACAAGAAAAAAACATGCGGCAAAATTGTAAATTAGAACATCTAAAATCCATTTAATTTTAACTGTCTAAGGAAAATGTATATTACAACATTTGATTGTATTGTATTAGTAAAGAACATAAGTTTCACAGGGAAATGTTATAATAGAAACTGACCTGTGCAGGATCAGCAACAAAGATTCTTGAGATCAGATGACGGCATTCGGGTGATATGTTAACACTGTCAGGAATTGAGTACTGGACTTTCAAAATCCTCTGCAAGCAAAAGCCAACTGTTTTAAAAAAGGATTCATTAAGATTACTGCAATGACCAGAAAAATATGCAAAAGGCTACATGAATTGTCTTCTGGAAATTTTTTGGTTCATCTGGATCCTCAAAAGGATACGAGCCCACCAACATGACATATAAGGTCACCCCACAAGACCACACATCTGCAATCTGAGCCATAATCAAGTAGCAGCATCAGTGTAAAGCATTAGTAAAGAAAAAAAAAGCAAAGCTAGCCAGCCTATGAATGCAGTTTTTGTTCATTAACATCTAATATTTGAAGTATGTCAAGCATGGAATCACTTGTGATTGTCATGTATACTAAACAAAACAAGTGGATGATGCTAAACAAGTGGCAGTATAATAACATCCTTGATCAACACATATAATGCTTTCCTTGAAAATAAATTGGCAAATTGTACATGTGATTGTACCAATTAGCAAATGGATATGTTCAGAAATATCAACTTATAAACTGGAAGTGGAAAAGGTGTAATAATCTGCAATTGGAAATTATTAGAATATCACGGGGATAAATTTATTTGGCCTCATAGCTGCAGAATACCTTGCCATCATATTCCTTCATGAGTAGAACTTCTGGAGCAATGTATGCAGGGGTACCAACTGTAGATTTTGGTTGTGAATGTAGCACTGAGGACTGCGAGAGAAAAACAGAATTTGTGTTATAGTTGTTTAACAGATAAAAGCAGTAAGAAGAAAAGAGGCCCACCTTAGAATACCCAAAATCACATATCTTTAATCGAGGAGCTGGACTACCATCTAGTAATGTGTTCTCTAACTTCAAGTCACGATGGCATACTTGCTGCATTAAAGTAAGATAAAGAGAGAAATTCCGGTTAGAATTCTCACCTATATCTTCTGTGAAGCAAATGCACTTAAGTATAAAGTAAAACCTAAAATTAAAAGTGCCAAACTTACATACCATTGCATGACAGTAGCTAACCCCTGAGATAAGTTGTTGAAAGAAGAAGCGTGCCTGAAACAAAAAATAGTTAATAATCGGCATTGAAGAAAATATAATTGCAACAGCATTATGATGCAACTAAACAAAATGCAGTAGATAAGAACCTCATCCTCATTGAACCGTCCTGCATTGCATATTCGCTCAAATAGCTCTCCACCAGCAGCATATTCCATCACAATCGCCAAATGCGTTGGGGTCAAGATGACCTATGCTTGCACAGTAAGATAACTTATCAAATTACAGCTTAAGTAGGAATAAACAGAATAATTCATTCGGAGTATACAGAGAGATCAGACCTCTTTGAACCTAACAATATTTGGATGCCTTAGTGATCTGTGGTTTATAATTTCCCTTCTTACATTTTCATCTATCTGTTAAGGCAAAAAAAAAAAAAAGTTAGTAACTTAATATCATTCAGCGAAAACCATACGGATGCAAAATCTTCAAAAATCCAACTAGAAGTGGATATATTATAGCAACCATACCATTAGGTTTGAGGTTTATTCACTAAAGTAGTTTCACAATCAAGCACTCTAATTAATTAGCATACAGGCACACTAACACCCAATTTTGGTTTTCACTATTGCTTACATCAGCATACTGATAGCATTGAGCTCAATTTCATTAGGCAAAGCTAAGACATGGTTCATAACTTCACACTCAAAATCCTCTATTTGCAAAGACTCCAGTACACCATCACTCAAAACCAAAACACCGATCATCAAAAACATCAATTCACTCAAGATCAGTTAGTTATGTCAAAAGTCAACTGCATTTACCCGTTTCGAAATCGTACTAGTTGCAGAGCAGCCTCAGCTTAAAACTATGATACAGATCAATAAGCACTTTCAAGTAACAGAAACAAGTAAAAAAGGGATGATCTTTAACATTAAAATTGAAAATCTAGAACTGAATTGCCAAATTTTTACACACACTAATACACACAAACCAAACACACCGCAATAACAATTAGTAAACAATAATAAAAAGAGGAATAATAAAAAAAAGAAATTTGAAGCTCAAACCTTATCACCTCTCTCAATATATTTGACAGCAACAAGGTCATTAGTGTGCTTGTCTCTCATAAGCCTTGCCACCCCAAAATTGCCAGAGCCAATATTGCGAACAAGTTCATATCTTTCACTCTCATGCATGATCACCATATCCATTCCAACACCAACATTCACCGCACCACCACCAGGTCGATCCATTCCCAATTTTTGATGAAAAACCAAAAGAATAAAAACTCAATGTTCACATTGAGATACCAATCACATGAAGGATGGAAGGCCAGAAATAAAAGATTAGATCAAGCAAATAGAAAATTGAGGTTTTATAGTGGTCAAGCTTGTGAGATATCAAACCAAAAAAAGGGAGCTTGGTTTGGAGTGGAAGTGGAAGTAGTGGTTGAAGCAGGGAAGCTCAAGTTTGAAGTTGAAGTTGGAAAATAAAATTTAAATGAATAAAAAAAATGAAGAGAGGGTGATAAGCTCGTGAATGTGAAGTGTGAACCCACTTTTTTTAATGATTAACCGTTTCTCTGTGTGTGTTGTTTTGTTTTTGGTGTGTTAGATTAGATGATGCTGCGTTGTCTTTCTTTGTTTGTTGGTCTTTGATTTTATCCACTCCTCCTATTTTTTGTGTTTTCCGTGAAATAAAATGACCAAATGGCCATACAAAATGCCAAAATGTTGAGTACAAAATTTATAGAAATTGGTATTTTTACTATTTAGGATCCAGATGAATAGGAAGGAATGGAGAGTTGGAAATTGGGAGTTTAATAGAAGTAGATATATGTCACTTGTTTTATTGAGTTTACTTTTCACACACAATAAAAATAAGAGAATAGTTATAGTGTAAAATGTAAATCAATTGCTGGATAAAACAATTTCGCCAAAAAAGACAAAAGAATGATAAAGGGATTGGGGGAATTGCAGAGCAGAGGGAAGCAAAGAAGGTAATGATTCAGTAATGAGAGCTCAAGAGGCAAACTGAAACCCTAACAATAATCTTAACTCCTCTTTCTCCTTCTCCTTCTCCTTCTCCTTCTCCATGCTTACTTCCACCCACACCCTCTTCCGCTTCCCTTCACTCTCCTATCCCCGCCACTCTCCCTCCTACCTCTCCCTTCCGCCGCCGTTACTTTCCCCATGCCTCCACCAATTTCCCCGCCTCTTCGCTTCCTCCGCTACTTCCACTGCCGCCCTACAACAACAACAAGAAGAACATGAATCGCTGCTTCCAGAAATCGAGACCTTCCAATTCGAGAAAAGCGCGGGAGCGGCCGAAGATATGAGGAAGGTGTCAAGCGCTGCGGAGGTGGAGGTGGAAGTGAAGGAGCTGAATGAACTGCCGGAGGAGTGGCGGAGAGCGAGGCTGGCGTGGCTTTGCAAGGACCTTCCGGCGCACAAGTCGATGGCTGTGAAGATACTGAATGGACAGAGGAAATGGATGAGGCTCGAAGATGCCACGTATCTCGCCGTCCATTGCATGCGCATTCGCGAGAATGAAACCGCTTTCAGGGTCAGTTCACCTTTCCGGCTTATTCCTTATTACTGTAATAACTCTTATTTACCATGTGCTGTAACTGTAATTATTCACTTGCTTTAACTCACTGTAAAAAAGGTATACAAATGGATGATGCAACAGTCTTGGTACCGTTTTGATTTTGGTCTTGCCACTAAACTAGCTGATTACCTGGGTAGAGACCGCAAGTTTTCAAAGTGCCGCGAGGTATTTGATGATATTATCAACCAAGGTCGTGTTCCTTGTGAGTCTACTTTCCATATATTAGTTGTTGCTTATCTTAGTGCTCCTGTTCAAGGTTGTTTAGATGAAGCATGCAGTATTTACAATCGTATGATTCAGTTGGGTGGTTACCACCCTCGTCTCAGCTTGCATAATTCCCTCTTCAAAGCTCTCGTGACCAAACCGGGGATTGTATCCAAACATTACCTTAGGCAAGCTGAGTTTATATATCATCATTTGGTAACAAGTGGTTTTGAAGTGCATAAAGACATTTACGGTGGCTTAATCTGGCTGCATAGTTACCAGGATTCGGTAGATAAAGAAAGGATAGACGAAATAAGGGAGGAGATGGTACGTGCCAGAATTGAGGAGGGAAGAGAGGTCCTAATATCCATCTTGAGGGCTTGTGCAACGGTGGGGGACACGGAGGAAGCCGAGAAGACTTGGTCCAAACTTCTTCGGCTTGAGATTGATCCCCCGCCTCATGCATTTGTGTATAAAATGGAAGTCTACTCGAAAGTTGGCATGCCTAAGAAGTCTTTGGAGATATTTCAAGAGATGCAGGAGAAACTAGAATCATCAAGTGCTGCAGCTTATAATAAAATAATAGAGATACTGTGCAAAGCACAAGAATTAGAATCTGCAGAATCGATTATGGTGGAATTTTTGGATAGTGGTTTGAAGCCACTCACACCATCTTATATTAGTTTACTAAACATGTACTACAATTTGGAATTACAAGATAAACTGGAAGAGGCATTCTTCCAGTGCCAGGAGAAATGTCGTCCTAGCTGTACTGTATACAGTATATATTTGGATTCATTGGTGAAGGTTGGTAATCTTGAAAAGGCTGAGGATATATTTAACCAAATGAATAGTGATGGATCTATCGGTGTTAATAGTCAATCATGCAACATTATCTTGAGTGGATACCTGTCCTCTGGAAATCAGTTGAAGGCTGCAAAGATCTATGACTTCATGTGCCTAAAGAAGTATGATATTGAAGCCCCATTGATGGAAAAGCTTGACAATCTAGCGAGCTTGAGTAAGAAAGTTGTTAAAAGATCAATGAACCTGAAGCTAACCAAAGAGCAGAGGGAAATATTAATTGGGTTGCTTTTAGGGGGTTTGCAGATTGATTCCGATGATCAAAGGAAGAATCACATTATCCATTTCCATTTTAATTCTAGCAACCATTATGTCTTGAAGGGTCATATACATCGCCAGTTCTACGAGTGGCTGCATCCTTCTTTTAAGCCAAGTGGTGACATTGACAATGAGAACATACCAGATAAGTTTTGTACCATTGCAAGCCCTCATTTTGGTTTCTATGCAGAACAGTTTTGGTCAAAGGGTCGGCCAACTATTCCAACACTTGTCCATAGGTGGCTGTCACCATGTGTTCTTGCATACTGGTATATGTATGGGGGCTGTCGAAATTCCTCAGGGGATATCCTGCTGAAGATAAAGGGAGGTCGCGAGGGGGTTGAGAACATTGTCAGAAAGTTCAAAGGCATGTCCTTGGACTGTAAGGTAAAGAGGAAAGGGAGGGTATTTTGGATTGGTTTTCTGGGAAGCAATTCATCTTCGTTCTGGAAATTGGTTGAACCTTATGTTTTAGAAGATGTAAGAGTTTTTCCTGAAGCAGGTGAACACACATTGGAGGGGGGTTCAGTGGAAAATGAAAACATTAATTTCAATAGTGATTCTGACTCATGAACATAGAAGGAGGGATACTACATTCATGAATCATGATCGGATTTGAAGTTGGTTTT
Organism: Stylosanthes scabra; assembly: GCA_036250425.1. Classification (NCBI taxonomy): domain Eukaryota; kingdom Viridiplantae; phylum Streptophyta; class Magnoliopsida; order Fabales; family Fabaceae; genus Stylosanthes; species Stylosanthes scabra. The sequence goes on along the minus strand of JASCZI010091434.1, from coordinate 10,725 downwards.
TATTCATGTCACTGATATGTTGCAAACTTGAACTTGAAGGCTTTTTTCTTCAATATTATGTCTGAAATACAATACCCCTTTTGTATATTCTTAATTCCCGAATGCATAGAGAATGGACTTCAGTGTATTAATTATCAGCTTAAACTACTAAATTAAATTGATCGAATACTGTTATTCTACATATTAATCAATCAATAATATTATGTAGCACTTACTTGGGATTTTCATGAATCTTTTATTCTTCTCCTTTTCGGCCGTCAAATTCTTTAAAATGGGAATTGTGAATTATACTGTGGTCAGTGTGGTGTAACAAATTTATTTGGAATTTAGACACACCAAAAGTTGCAAACAGTTAGACCCAAATTCAATTACCATTAAACTAAATTGGGATGAGTAGTGATTATAAAATTAAAAAAAAAAAGTGGCGTTTAAAATTCAACCCGTTTAATTTATTAAAAATAGATTTCCTAAAATAAAATAATTAAGAATATTTTTTCATTTATTTCCAATAATAATAATAATAATAATAATAATTTTCAATTATCAGGTCTAGTTTTTTTTTAGCTTAATTTTTTCATATTTTGTAATAAATAAATAAAATAACGAAAATAAACAGTTTTTTATCTTTTATTTCTACTAAATATTTTCCAAAAAAATCCTAAAATTAGGAAATACCATAACTTAAAAAAAAAAGGAAATGAATACATTTCTTTAAAAGTATATATATTTAATTTTTTATTTAATAGCTAATTAGGTACAGCGAGATATGTGTTGGATTAATTGGGAGGAATTTGAAATCAAAAGAGGAGGAGAGGGGAGCGAGTATTTTTCACACTTGCTGTGCTTCTTTGCCATTAAGGTTGGTGGAAGATTCTAGAAATAGAAGAAGGTCTTTAAAGTTTCTACTTTCTACTGCCATTTCAACTTGAACCTCGTCCTTGTACCCTAAACACCGACGCAGAAAGGGGAAATCAGATGGGAAGATCAAGGTGCTTTTTGGACATTAGCATTGGAGAGGAATTAGAAGGCAGAATAGTTATTGAACTCTTCGATGACGTCGTTCCCAAAACTGCTGAGAACTTTAGGGCTCTCTGCGTTGGCAACAAAGGCATTGCTCCTAACACCAATGTCCCCTTTCATTTCAAGGTCTACTCTTTCTTTCCTTCCTTCCTTCTTTCCTTCTATTTCCCCACAAATTATCAAGATTCTGAATACGTTTTAATCTCTCATGTTTTCTTTGCTTTTGCGGTTACACAAAGGGTTTAACTTGAGGGTTCCCCTTGTTTTTGAAAAGACGATTATGCCCTTGACTATGTGCTTATTCTACTATCTGCTATCTTATTTTGATTTTGAGAACGTTTATGATCTTAATAATGAATGCGAGAGGCCTTTGCTGGAAAATAAGATAGCCATCAAACACTACTACTAACCTACATATTTTACAGAGCATAGTATGAATATCACGTTATTATCTTATAGTAATGTATGCTTCTTGAATTATAACTTATGCTTTATGATGATTTATGGACTTGGATTTGAAACTAAAATGAAGATATCAATTTTGAAACTTCTATTCATATTGGTTATCTTTTCAGGGTTCTTGCTTTCACCGTGTTATCAAGGGCTTTATGATCCAAGGAGGTGATATATCTGCTGGAGATGGTACTGGAGGAGAGTCCATTTATGGACTTAAGTTTGAAGATGAAAATTTTGAGTTGAAGCATGAAAGGAAAGGGATGTTATCCATGGCAAATTGTGGTCCCAATACAAATAGCTCTCAATTTTTTATCACAACCACCAGAACTCCTCATCTAGATGGTAAACACGTTGTATTTGGCAAGGTAGTCAAAGGAATGGGAGTGGTCCGCTCAGTTGAGCATGTCACAACTGGAGATAATGACCGTCCTACACTTGATGTTAAAATAGTGGATTGTGGAGAAATTCCTGAAGGAGAAGATGATGGAATACTTGACTTTTTCAAGGATGGTGATACCTTCCCTGATTGGCCAGCAGACCTTGACGAGAGACCTGATGAACTTCAGTGGTGGATGGACGCGGTAGACTCCATTAAAACTTTTGGAAATGGGTATTACAAGGTATCATTTCTTTTCTTTCCTTTTCTTTTTTTTGGGTCCATCTCACACTATTCAATACTCTGATAAAATAAATTATCAAATTCTCTTAAGAGTTTGAATGGAAGATTGTTCTTCAGCCTCATAATTGTTCCATGGTACTTATTATAGTTGGCTCAGAGTCCTCCTGGTGAATCATTGTGCCAAAACCAAATCATTAATTTTTTAACATTTTTTCCTAT
>JASCZI010091432.1:9097-26702 GCA_036250425.1 Stylosanthes scabra | reverse complement strand
GTATTTCTATCTCTCATCTTTTACAATTTTGTTATTTATATTTATACAAGTGTTTTGGAAAGTACAAGCTCCTTGTAAGTACTTAAGAATTGGCTTAAGTCCTTGGGAAAATACTAGTACAAGCATTTGAGTTGTTTAAATTTAAAGCAATTTAAGTTTCCGCGAAAAATATTAATTGTTGTTAAGATACTCAATTCACCCCCTCTTGAGTATCCATGCTATGTGACTAACAATTGATGATTGCTTGCATGAGAAGTAACTTGATTATTGGAATTTGGGTTATGTTTGGGTGAATATCCCTTAATCCTTGGCTTGTCCTTCATTATTATTGATTTTTGATCATCATTCTTAATTAATTGCTTGCTGTCCATGTTTTAATTTGATTGATTTAGTGAGATTTTAATTGATTTTGCATGATTATAAGAGATTTGATTAGATATAAATTTGATACCTCTTTGATTATTGATTTGTCTAATTAAAGAACCGATCAGTCATTATTGCTTAGTCCATTAATCTCTGTGGGAACGATACTCTTACTCACTTTTTATTACTTGATACGATCCAGTGCACTTGCCGGTGGAGAGTCCGAAACTCCGAAAGGATTTCGGGCATCATAAGGCTCAAAGATTAGGTGCAAGGGATAAAATGTAAAGGGTTAGGCTTTATTTGGTTTGTGGGCTTAACACAAAAGAAGGCCTTAATCATATGAATACACAATTATATACAACAACAGACATAGAGAATTAGGCAAGTCAAAAATCACAGTCATAGGAAAGGAATTAACACACATGAAAGAAAATAAGTGGTTTAGAGAACCACACAGTTTTGGCTCAAAAGCTCTCTAGGTTTGTGTGTTCTTTCCCTTCATCTATGATTGGATGATTTTATAAAATGTGAAGTCAATTATTTTTTGAAAGAATTTTGTCAAAAATTTTGATGGGTGGGGTCCCCAAAAAGAAAGCAACAGTTTAAGAAATCCTAATATTAGCATAATAATATTCACCTCATAGCATGAAGCAGATGAGTTAGACAAGTATCGACAATATAAAGCAGCTAAACAAATATATACAAAACACTTATGTGATAAGCTATGGTTAGATAGTAAAGGTCACGAAAAGGTTGGAAAATGTTGACCCTTTTTATTTTCGTGCTGTCGTCATTGCAAAATACTTTCCTCCCCACACTTGAAATTTGCACAGTCCTCTGTGTAAGTGGGCAGTATTATGATGCTTAGTTTGCTACTGGTGGGGGTCCTTGATCATTTCCAGCAGGGCCCCTGTTCAGCTCTACCTTTCCCTAATTGTTAAGGACGCTGTCGAGGTCCCATTGACCAGGAATTTCTTCAACTTTATTCTCCGACTCAGCGTCCAGCATTGCCCATCTGCAGCTGGCAATGCTCCTTCGGCATCTGCCTCCAGGTTCTCGTCATTTTCATGTTCTGAGTCACTGCTAACTACAATGACCTCATGTTCTTCTGACGCTTTGCTCTCGGCACGGTGCAGTGCGACGATCCGCTGGGATCTTCTGCATGGAAGTTCCGTGCCTTTCCTAGAGGAGCCTTCTCCCGCCGTTCGATAAGTTAAGCGTTTCTTTGGCAAGAGTATTATCATAGGTATGTTTTCTGCTGGAAGATCTAGCGATTGAAGTTGGGGCTGCACTTTTCCTTGAGATCGCAAAGCTGCTAGCCTTGGCGAGGCTCGTAGGGGTGGTCTGTGTACTTTTGTCTTTCCTTTGGCCAGAGGGTTGGACTTTGTGCGTGCCATCTGTAAATATTGTAAACACCAGTCACCAGAGAGAATAAAGTTCCTTTTACAGGTTTTGTATCAATATGCAATCTTAACCAGGTATCCATTTATGCACAAAAGAAGTATTTACCTAGTTAAAATTACATACTAGCATAGTTGCCTTAAAGTTACAATTAAAAACCCATAAAAGATGCTAGTGATACCTAAAAAGGTGTTCTTTATATGCAAAAAGTACATGTTGATCAAGTATGTATTTTAACATATAACCGGAAGCATATGGCATTTCTAGCATTTCATCCAATCAAAACATAGACAAAAAATAAGCATATTAGCAGGTAAAAGGTCATCTATGCTTATGTGCTAACCATTTCTATCTAATTTGAGACTAATTACCTATTATGCATCATGTACATACTAAATCAAAGCATTAAATGAAACCATAAAAAGAGAAGAATTAATGAAAGCATAAAAGAGAAGAATGAGAGAATCTTACTTGAAATGGGAGAATAGAGAAGAAAAAGGAAAGTTGTGAGAATGAGTGTGTGAAAGTGAGTGCAAGAAGGGTCCTTTTATGGACTCCTTTAATTTTTTACTGTCTGCGCACTGATGCGTACGCACAGCACAGATGCGTACGCATTGGTGTGTCTCTTTGACTCACCTCAGCGTGTTGTTGGGTGTGTACACATTCAAGTGTTGGGTGCGTAAGCATAACCCCCCCCCCACCCTTTTTATCCTATACTTATCTAATTATGCGAGTAGTTAAATCACAATTAATCAAGCAAATATGCATAATTAGATAAAGGGTAGGGTTAGAGAATCGTTACCACGGTGGGTTGTCTCCCACCTAGCACTTTTGTTTAACGTCCTTAAGTTGGACGCATAGATGCTGGCTCCATTATTTGCACTTTGAGTTGTTCTTCACCAAGTGAGTATCAATATTTTCGTTGTGGCGAAGAACATTCTTCAAAACTGTTAGTTTTCCCAGCAATCCGTCAAAACTCAAACACTTTAGCGTTTTCTTCTTCTGGGTGCTACCTTCATCGGGTTCCTTCTTCTTCTTCTTTTTCTTCTTCTTGATATTTAATGATATCTTTTTCTTCTCCCCTTTGGATTGACTGGGAGCATTCCTTGTCCCTTTTTATTACTACTTCTCTTTCTCTGGGATTCTCGCATCTTATTTTTTCTTCCGGGGCTTTCTTTTCTTTTACTCTCCTGCAGTTGGTGTAAACTCTTCTTCCGAGGTTTTGGAGGTGGTGTGAGATAAAATATCTCAATTGCATTCCCCACTTCGAAGGTGAAAATTTCATCATAATGATGAGCTTGAATCCCGCATTTTTCAAGAATTGCCTTCCGAGAAGTACTTGGGGTGTTCCTCCTTTTTTCCCCTTTTGTAGATTTGATCACGTGGAAGTCTGCTGGGATTACCAGTTTCCCTATCCTAACCAGAATATTTTCTGCAATCCCTACTACTGACACAATACTGGCATCAACAGTGGTGAATATCTCCTTTGTTTTCTTGAGGGGTCCTAACTTCAAAAACTTGTAGAGCTCGTAAGGCATGACGCTGCTACAGGCTCCTGGGTCACACAGACATTCCCGTACTTCAACTCCTTTGATCTTGCATGTCACTAGGCAAAAGCCAGGGTATTCGCATTTGACAGGGATCTCTTCCTTGATTTCCTTGTTATTGAAGAAAGTGGCTATAAAGGATGTTCTTTTGTTGTAAACTCCCTCTTCGTCCTCGCTTTCTTCTTCTTCTGTCTGATCTTCTTCTTCGGCAGATTCATCCTCACTGTCTTCTTTTGCGCTTTCGTCTTCATCCTCTTCTTCGGATTCGTCTTCGCTTTCCTCATCCTCCTCATCGTCGGAATCTACCAATTGTGCCAATAGATTGTGCCACCAACTAACACTTTCTTCTTTGTTTTCGTCTTCATCTTTCTTCCCCTCTACCACTTTACTGTGGAAAACATTTATTCCTCGGGTTTGGTAGAAGTTGTGATGGTAACGGAATAGGGGAAGGTGATTGGATTTGGGTTGGATGGCTGGTGATCCTCTATAGCATTTCTGTCAGTTGAGTTAGCTGAGACTCCCTTCTTTTCGGTGCCTCCCTTATTTCTTGGTTTTCTCTTTGAAAAGTGCAGAGGGCTTCATCATAGTTGAATGGAGGATTATTGGATGGAGAATACTGCTGACGATTATGTGGAGACTGGTATCTGGGATTTTGGCTGTTCTAGGGCTGACTGTAGGTATAAGGCTGCCTAGGCTGAGCTTGTTGCTGCTGAGGTGGGATCCAACGAACAGGTTGATTATCGCGCCCTCCTTGAGTATAATATTGCCTGTTGTAGGGCAGATTTGTAGTGGCATCATAGAAGTTGTGAGTTGATGCTATTGTATTGTCCTCTTGAAGCTACGAACACTCGTCAGTGTGATGGGAGTTGGAAGAGCAAATCCCACAATATTTAACTGGTTTCTGCTGCGAGTCGTCGGGTTATCGCTTCAAGAGAGTTGGAATCACTTGCTGCCCTTCTTTGATTTCCTTGAGCATTGCAGCAATATCTACCAATGGCTTAGCCAAAACAGTTGAGTCAAAAGGTGCAACCTCATATACGCCTTTACTGGTGGCCCTTCGGTTAAAATGTTGGTTAGCATCGGCCATAGTCTTAAGTAGTTCCCACGCTTCTTCCGGCGTCTTATTCATCAAAGCTCCTCCACTTGAGGCATCAATCATTGCCTTATCAGTGGGTGTCAATCCCTCACAGAAATAGTTGATCAGCAGGAAATCTGATATAGAGTTATGGGGGCACGAAGAGAGCAATTTCTTGAATCTCTCGTAATACTCGTGCATAATTTCCCCATGAAACTGAGCAATTCCAGAGATTTCTTTGCGGATGGCATTTGTCTTGGATGGTGGGAAGTATTTCTCCAAGAATCTCTTCTTAAATAATCCCCAATTAGAGGTTACTTCGGCAGGCAAAGTGTGGTACCAGTCCTTCGATTTATCATCCAAAGAGAATGGTAAAGCGAATGCTTTAACAGCATCTTCGTCACCACCGATCCTTCTAGTGGTGGCGCAGATGACTTCAAAATCCTTGATATGCTTAATCAGGTCCTCGCCGACCCTACCATAGAACTTAGGAAGAAGATTTATCAGACCAGACTTTAGTTCGAAATACTCATTGAGTTCAGGAAATCGATTGGGCTGGTTATCAAACGCAGTGCTTGCCCCTCCGATTTGTTTAAGAGTAAGTCTTTCACCCATGGTGAAGGTACTTGTATCAGAAAAAGTAGTCTGAGTATTAGAGTCAGAATCAGAATCAGAGTCAGAATCAGAATCAGACCAGTCAAAAGGAATGTTATCCGATGCCAGCCTCGCAAGTTCAGCTCGGCGTCTGGCTTGCTTTGCTCGGCGTAAAGTTCGTTCAATTTTAGGATCGAACAACAACAAGCCAAGGTCCGAATGCGATCTTAACATTCAAATAACAATTCATAAAGAAAATAAAAAAGACAACTACACTACTAAAGCAAATCTAAAAGACTATCATCTTTACAGTATTCAAATATTCACAATCAACCAAAAACAAACACACATTTCTGCTTCCCCGGTAACGGCGCCAAAAATTTGACGACATGCTCGAGGCTGGTCCGGAAAAGCGGAGTTTCGTTGCAGATATCTCCGGACCAATGTCAAGGGAACCTTGCCAAATTTAGTTAAAAAGGGTGTCATAGAGGTGCAACCAAGTTTGAAAATACCGAGTACTGGACTCGGGTCATTATCCCTAATAACCAGAAACAAAGGTTTGTCTTTGATTGAGAAAATATCGGGGTTGGTTGCAGTTGTTGTTGAGAACAGAGCGAAAGAAAACAGATTAAAACAATAATGAATTAAAGAGTGCCCGGCTATGGGTTGAAATACTGTACGTCCCTATGAGCACTGCCGATCCCAAATTGGATGGACTGTCACCTAAAGGAAACTAACCACCACAGGGTGGCGAAGTTAACCCCTATCCGAATGTCCTAGGCATAAACAACAGCAGGGACCTAGGTCTCAACAGAACTCGAGTAAATCACGCGTCTCCAGGAAGAACTCACCAGTAGTGCACTTTGCACCGAATTGAGTCTGTCTCATTTAAGGTCTCCCCACTGCTGGTAGGGGCGTAGAGTTAACGACATTGAAGTTAACTCCGTTCCTCCCATCCGTTGCCCTTAGGGATCGGCAACTAAAATCATTCGCACATTTCACCCCATAGCCGAGTCACTATGGTCATTACTCGCTACTTACGGAAATCATAATTGCGGAATTTAAATGGGCAACATAATAATAAGACATGATGAAAAACGGGCAGAATAACGGCAGTAATATTGAATAATTCGAAATTAAAATTGATAGAGTAATAGTATGCAAAACAGTAAATTAAAGCAGTAAATTGTTTGGCTAGTGAAATGGACAAAGGAAGCTAATGGAACCCTAAACTAAACTAAGGAATGGTGGAAAGGGCTCTCCAAAAGATGGTTAAGGCTTCCTCTATTTATAGGCACAAATCTGGCCACTGATGCGTACGCATAGGCCCTTTAACGCATAGGGTTCGGTTCCAACTAGGATGTGATGCCCAAAGCATGGCAATGTACGCACAGGCTCATTTCGTGCGTAAGCATAGGCTCTGGATTTTGGCCTTCAAGCTTTTCTTCGCGATCTTCTCATTCCTCGCGCTCTCTTTAGCTACTTCCGCTCTGAACTTTGCCCGCTAAAGTCTGAAACACTTGAACGCACACATAAGAGCACTGTGCGGAATGGGAAACAGTTTAAAACATAGTAGAATTTGGCTAAAATAGCAGGTAATTACATTTATAGCCCTAAGGAACGATAAAACGCAAACATGCTTGTTTCTCATGTATTTAAGTGGTAAGAAGCTCATAATTAGTCAATTTATGATTTGAAATAACCTATCGAAATGGGGTTTATCAGCAAGCAACATTGCTGTCTGCAGCAAGTTGCGTGTGCATGCTCCAAAGCTGTGTGGGCAACTTATGCCAGCAGCAATGTTGCTTGTGCAACTTTGTATTGTTGCTAGCCTGCTACTAGCAACTTCACTAGGAACTTCTTCCATTTTTGGCTTCTTTTTACTAATCCTTTGCTTTCAATGCCTTCTTTAGCCTTTCCCATGCATTTCTCAATCCCTAAAAACCTAAAATATACTAGCAAATATATCAAGGTACCAAGAGGGATGAGGTTCTACCAATCTCACTCAATTCTAAGGCTAATTTAGCATGTTTATCACAATTAGAATAAATATAGCAAATGTTCACAAATATGGTTATTCACAGGCAATTATGTAATTTTAAATTGACAAACCCATCGATTATAACACATATTTTATCATGAAATGAAATATGAGTTCATCATTGCGTTTTGGGAATTAGACCTTAGGAATATTTTTTATGCTTGATTGATACTTGGGTGTTGTTTTGGTTTCGTGTCTCGGGTTTGGGTGCATCTGGCTATTATTTGTTACAGGTTTGATTAGAGTTTTTTGGATTGTTTTGGCTCGTGAGTTTGGATGTTGAGTATGGTCTGGTTGATAGTTTTTCAATTTTTGTATGTTTTGTATAAGTGGCTAATATGGGTTAATAATTTTTAATAATTCCTTTTGGTTGAATTTAAGGCATTTAAGTATTTTCCAAATAAATCACATTTTTCGTGCGCACTCCAATATCACTCAAACAACTCTTACTCAAACAACAATAATAAGGAAAATTCTAGCATGACGATACGATTCTGGTCTTCTAATGATGACACATGAATTAGGCTTATCATTAGGAGACAAGTGGAAAGTGGGTCATTCTGAATTTATGACAGACACATGCTCCCATGCTCAATAATGCCATGTGGCAACAGTTCATTGGATTAGACAAATGTTCTCATTGAAAGATAGATATAATATCCTCATAATAGACCTTCTCTAACAATAAACACATATACAAGCTTCTAAACACCTTCATAAACTTCTATTCGACACAAAATCATACTTCATTTCACACAGGAATTAAAATCATTTTAATTATTCTTCGAATTGAATGGTTAACAAATAAATTTCATAATGGAATAAGAACTAAAATCACTTTGAAATTGAATCATATTCCACTCAAAACATAAACTTCCTGTCCCGTTTAATAAAATACCATCGGTTCAGTTCATACAATTTCTTAAATTTAGCATAACAATTCATTTCAATTTGGCACAATAATATCATTTGACCTAACACAAAGCAAACTAAAATAAATATAAAATCATTGAAACACCTTCATTTGAGAAGAAGACATAGAAAATAGAAGAGATGGAAAAAGACTACGATAGAGAAAAAAGATGATGATGACGACAACGCTGAGGAACATGAAGATGTATAAGCGAAAGAAAGAAAGAAGATGAAGAAAAAATCAAACGAAAAAGAAGAAGACACATAAGAAAATGGGCATATTCGTATTGCACTTAACTAAAAAGATAACTGACGCGCAAGAATTCGCGTTCGAAGTTTAAATCCTCAAAATCAGGTTTATGTCATTGTAGTACACTCCAAACATCAAACTCTCGCACTCAAATTTAGATAGTTTGAAGGTTCTTTAAACCTTCAAAAAAGTATAAAACCGGGAGTTTAGGCCCGAATCGTCTCTCGCGGAGGTTGCAATTAGATTGATCATGGGGGAAAAGGGTTTTTCGGATGCAATAGAGTGAAAATTAAGCAACAAGAAATCAAAATTTCAAGTAATGAAATCAAAGCTAACTATTAACTAAAAAAAGCATAACTAACTAAGGAGAGCAAAGATTGAAACCCAAGTAACTAAAACCTTGGCTAGGATTGAGAATTGAGGATCACAATCATTGTCACTACTAATAATTATGGTAATGTTCAAGAGCAAACCCAATTAGTCAACCTTTATAAATTGAGGAATGTCAATTAGGCTTAATTTACCCCAATCATAAGTCCTAACCAACTCACTAATTCAACAAGACTAGCGCTAGTGAAAACAATGTTAATTAAACAACTAACCACAATCACAAGTCCTAATCAACTTACAAATTTAATTAGTAGAAGACTAGCGTTAGTGAAAACAAAGTCAATTAACTACTCTCACTTACCCAACAAGTAACGCAAAAGAGAATCAAGTGAACCCAATATCTCAATCCAAACCAAGAATAAAATCTACTCCATATCTAATTCAAGCATTTTGTCAAACACTTGGTATGCATTAACAATAATCATCATAAATTGCAATAATAATAAAAACTATCAACACCCACTACAAAAAACATGTAATCAAAGGTCAAACAAACAAGAATTTAACATAAAATGTCAATATCCATTAATTAATAAAGACAAGCATCCATCAAGTATTCATCAACTCAAATAACAAAATAAAGGAAACTAACAAGAGAGATTAGCTAGAAAAGTGTAGTAGAACAAGAAAATAAAATCAAGAACTAAACTTGAACAATATTAAATCCTAAAACTAGAGAGAAAATGAGTAAAACCCTAAGGATTCTAGAGAGAAGTTGGAGCCTCTCTCTAGAAATTCCACTAAACCTAACTTAAGCCATCTATGAGTGTTGTTATCTGTGTTGTGAGTGAGTGTGTGTTGTTCCCTTGATGTTATGCCCCTTCCCTTCTACTATTGGTCTCTAGTTTTGGGATCTTTTTGGAAGCCCAAAATAAATACATATGATGGCACATGCTTCAATAAATAAGTACATGACATTGCACTTGAGAAGCATTCTTCCAGCAAGAAAACCTTGCTTAAGCAAAAATCTGTTGCTCGTGCAACATTTCCTCCTTGTCCACAGAGTTGCAGAGTCTTGCTTATACAAGGAAAAGCTGCTCGAGCAAGAATCTCGTATGGGCGAGAAAAACGTGCTCAAGCCATATTCCAACAACAATATTTTAAAAATTGCTTTTCGAATTTGCTCTTTTTGCTCCATGCTTTTTGATCTTTTGACACCGTTGACACACTTTAATTCTGAAACACTTAAACAAATTTCATCACGACATCAAATGGCATAAAGGAATTAAAAAATTAATAATTATGAATGCCAAAAAGCATGTTTTTCAGTTAACATCACTAGGAGCAAAAATTCGAAAAACTCAACTCATTGAGCCAAAATTGTGTAAGTTAGTTGATAATGATAAACTCCATACCTTTTTAACATAATTTCGAATGATTAAATGGAATTTATCAATAACCAATAAAGATTTTTCAACAATGTTAGGTAACCAATAAAAATTCAACCAACATCTTAAATTGAATGTTCTATTTCTTTAGATTTAGGATGTTCTGTTTTTATTATTAGTTGCTTTACGTTTCAGATATTCTATTTTTGAAAAAATTATGGATGTTCCACTGATTTTTATTGTGGATGTTCTACAAAAATTAGTTACAAATATTCTATTTTTATTATCTGATTTATTGATTAAAAAAATATTAATTATCCATATTTTTTCAAAATTTTTATATCGACAAAAAATAATGATGAAAGACTCAAATGACAAAAATACATCAAATAGTGACGGTAAATGCTTAGCTAGAATTTTCTCCCAATTTTAAATCTTTTAAAAACGTTTTTGTCTTTTGTTTTGGACATCAACATTTTTGTCATTTGAAACCATGGGCTCTATGAAACTTTAATAAAGTGACACAAACTAATTTCGCATTACGACCCAGCACCCAGGGTTTAGGCACCACACGCTGGAAACCCCACAAAACCACAAACCAAACGAAAAACCCCTGCGCCACCTCTACGCTACCACCACCACCATGGCAAGGATATCGAGGTCCTCTGCGCCGCGCCTGCTCTACACCTTCTTCTCCTCCACCACGCTCTCCGCGTCCCCTGTGCCGTCTTCGTCCCCGGCGTCCTCCCTCCTCGCCGGCGCCTTCCACCTGCGGCACTTCTCGTCTGGCAACGCTGCTCGCGCGAAGGCGGCTACGGCGGATAAGGAGCCATGGTGGAAGGAGTCTATGGAGAGGTTACGCAACATCGGGATCTCAGCTCACATCGACTCCGGCAAGACAACTTTGACGGAGCGGGTGCTTTTCTACACCGGTCGTATCCATGAGATCCACGAGGTTCGGGGCAGAGACGGCGTCGGCGCCAAGATGGATTCCATGGACTTGGAGAGGGAGAAAGGAATCACTATCCAGTCCGCAGCTACTTACTGCTCTTGGAATGACTACAAGGTAAACTGTTCCCCTTCTCCAAATGGGTTTGTTGTTGTTTGTTTGTTTTTTTTTAATTCCTTTTTTTTTGGTAATGGTTTTTTTTTTTTTTAATTCCTAAAATACTAAAACAATGCAAAAGCTGTTATCTACTTCAATTTGAGTCTTTTTTTTTTAAGTATTTTTTTGTTTTTTGTTTTTATGTTTTCTCTAAAGAAAATGTGAATCTTCTATTGACTAGTATGATGAATGAGTCCGTTCGATTTCAGTGTTGAAGTTATGATTTGAGTTTTAAATTGAGTTATGAAGGAATCGGATTCAACTGGATGAATTTTACGAGGTTATGAGTTTTTCATATGTAATAGCTGTTGGTCAACATGTTTGATATTTTGACTAAGCTCAGACTGAGTTTAAGTATTTAACCAATTTTGATGAGCTAGTAAGTTTTTAAGGTGTGGTATGGTTTGGTTTGGTATGTTTGGTAAGTTTAAGTATTGTTACCATATTAATTATTTTTATGGATGAATTATTAATTATCATGGAGAATGAATGAAGAAAAGGTTGAAAGTTTCTATGTGTAATCGTTCTTAAGGGGAAATGAGAAAATAAAACATTAGTCTGCTAAGCAGAAGTAAATTGTCTCTTGATGACAGCCACAGATGTTGAAACATGGGAGTAATGTAATAAGAATTCTATCTTTACACTTGCGGCACTGATAACTTCTTTCTTCCATCTCTTTGGCTTGCTAATTATTTATACTTTCTTGTTTTTTTTTGGGTAAAAGTATAATTATATTTGTTTTTCTTTTGGGAAATTTTTCATTGCAGATTAACATAATTGACACACCTGGTCACGTTGATTTCACCATTGAAGTTGAGAGGGCTTTGCGTGTCCTTGATGGTGCTATTCTTGTACTTTGCAGTGTTGGTGGTGTGCAAAGTCAGTCCATTACAGTAGATCGACAAATGAGAAGATACGAGGTTCCAAGACTTGCATTTATCAACAAGCTTGATCGGATGGGAGCAGATCCATGGAAAGTTTTATATCAGGTTCATTGGACATTAATGAAGAAAGTATAGTTGATATGTTTTATAGTTTTAAAGGCATTCATATAGTTTTATGGATGATAATTTTGGAGATTTGGTTCCGCAGTCGCTTGGCTGCTGATCTTTTAGATATTACGGAATTTGAAAAACTTGAATCTCATTTAAAGCTGATTTTTCATGATAAAGTCTTCTGTAACTTGTTTATTAAAAATCTCCTTTGACTTCACCTTGATTTTTATATGCATACAGCATCCCATTAATTAAGCTTTTGCAGCAATATGTAAGTTATCAAATTTTAGTTTGGTAGTTAGTAAGTATTATTGATTCCTAACTTTGAATATTTTGGAAACCGTTTGAGTTTCCTTTTTGATTTATTAGCTCATCATCATACTTTTTTTTATTTTTTATTTTTATTTTGAATAATTATTGATAGAAGAATATCAGTAAGATGGATAGAAGAATAATACAAGGAGAAGGAGGATAAGAGATCAGTGGTGCTTAATTCATCATTATTGTTGCATATATTTTTCTCATTTAAGGACCATTATTTTTGCAGGCACGGTCTAAGCTTCGGCATCATAGTGCTGCAATGCAAGTTCCAATAGGCTTGGAGGATGATTTTGAGGGACTTGTTGATCTTGTGCAGTCAAAAGCATACTATTTTCGCGGTTCTAATGGGTCTGTTTCAGAATTATTGCATTTTATTCCTACTATTAATTCTCCTTACGGCTTATTCTTAGCATGCTCCATTGTGCTTATTTCAGTGAAAAAGTTGTCACTGAAGAGGTGCCTGGAGATATGGGAGCCTTGGTAGCAGAAAAAAGGCGTGAGCTCATAGAAGCTGTGTCAGAAGTTGATGATCAACTTGCTGAAGCTTTTCTTGGTGATGAGCCCATATCACCTGCTGACCTTCAGGTCCGTGGATCTTTCTTTTATTTTTTATTGTTTTTTCTTCCCCAACCTGGTTGAAATTTGGTATTAGCAGGAAGTGAGTAGAGAGAGAAGATATTTTCCAAATCTGTTGTATTAAGCAGGAAGTGAGTAGAGAGAGAAGATATTTTCCAAATCTGTTGTATTAAGTAACTGAATTTCTGTTCTCTCTCTCTCTCTCTCTCTGCTTTTATAAAATTGCAGAGAATGCTTGTTGAGAAAGCTACGTCAAGGGTAGATTAGGTATTTAACCTATAAGTTAGTTATCTTAATCTATCTGGCAGAGTCAGTTTCTTAAGTCCCGACTCTCCTAATCTAGATAGAGAGTTTAATAGCTTACTCTATTAGGTATGTTCATTATTTGATTCATTGGATATGCATCGCATCTGGTCTACTTCTGACAATTATTTTGTTGGGATGTTTAGGGTTTGAGTACATAAAAGTCTTGAGCATTCTTGATGTGTATTATGAATAGTAAAGGCATAGGTGTTTCAATGGGAAGTGGTCTTGTTATTTTGTGATTATCAGTGAACAAATTGCTTATATAATAATATTTGTCGTTTCTGCTAGAAGTTGTAAGTTTAGTTCTTCATTTGTTCTTAGTTCTTGTATTTTTCACTCACTTTGGCCTGTGGTAGTACTCACCAAGAAATTCTCATGAAGTAGATTTACCACACTCTCCTTTACATTTATATGTAGTTTGGAATATTTAATTTTTTTTATAAAATATTGAGTTTTATTATTGTGATGTCATTTCTTTGAGCAGGAAGCAATTCGTAGGGCCACTATAGCACGGAAGTTTGTACCTGTTTTCATGGGTAGTGCTTTTAAAAATAAGGTAACCATTAAATTACCTTAGGTTCATATGTATGTGTATTCTGTGCTATATAGTTATTGCTTTCTGTATTCCTCCTCTTCACGTTATTAATATGTCCTATTCCTTATTCATTATGTATATGATGCAACTAATTTGGATATTTGAATGTTCTTCTTTCTTTTTTTGATAATCCTCTTGTAGCTTTGTTTCCCCTAGCATTCTGTAATACAAATAACTGTTATAATGGTTGAATATGCATGTCATATGTGATTATAATGTCATGCGTCCTGTTAGCAGGTCTTTAATATTTGTCAAGAAGGCCCAAAATATTAGGAGGGTAAAATATTCGAATATTGCAACAGATAGCATAAGTTGCCCAACCTACTAGGTGCTTTATGTTTGTTTTGATTGGGTCATAGATGTCTGAGTTTTTTCATCCCGTCATATGCCCAAATGAAATCAAGTAGAGGTCAACTTATAACCATAAACAATAAATACTAAAGGAATGAAATATATTGTTCTAATAAATTTTTATTAGAATGCTGCTGTCTTCAAAACTATGTGTTACTGCCTACTCGTCTCCTCTTCTCTGTTTCTGTTCTATCTCCTATCTTGCTTGTGATATTCTTTGGTTGCTATCTTAATATGGCATATAATACTTAGTATGCTTTCTTAAGCTACCTTTTGATAGGATTTGCATAAATGATGAATCTTTTTATCATCAATTCGTCTAGGGTTGGTTTCCTTGCTCTCAAGTTCAAACTCTCAAACCCCCAAGAGGTTCTCTTGTACATATGGATATGCATACGGGCATCCCTTTTTTCACCTTCTGCCTCTTATGCTTTTCATTGGTTTCTGTTACTGATACAGGGGGTACAGCCACTTCTGGATGGTGTACTTGATTATTTGCCATGTCCAATTGAAGTTAGTAGTTATGCCCTTGACCAAACAAAGAATGAGGAAAAGGTACCTGATCTGTAAGATGTTTAACTTTATTATGCTTTAATATTATGATCTATTTGTCATAAATTATGAATTAGGTTTTGAATTTGAAGGCTAATTTTTCAATGATGAATTATAAGTTTCTTTTAATGTGTTTTGTTTTGGGTGAGGGAAAAGTAATATTGTTGTTAAGAATCATACAAAAAGATATACAGAAAATAGATTAAAACCAAAAGAGGGAAAAATTATCAAGAAGAACTTGGTTATTTACCTGAATGATTAAAAGTTCAGAGAGTGTTTTTTATGTAATTACAATTTAAACATAATGTTTCAAATATTGAAAATTTCTCATGTGGACATTTTCTTGCATATATAGTAGTATATGCAAGACTAAAGGCAGAAAAAGAAAAACTACAAAATGAAAAATAACCCAATTGAGATGAACCAGGATGATAACTACTGCATAAATTTTAAAAAATATAGAATCAGAACAGAGTAAAAGGATGGTTAAATTATTTTTATAGAAAAGGAAATTTTATTAGGAGAGAGAAGAATGTATGGAAGAGGATGGAATATCCTCACATGGGTATGCTTCACCAAAATCATAATTCATTAATGGTTTGCATAAACAAATTTTGCAAACGGTAGTGCTATATGTACCATTGTACACCTCCATACATCCCATTTATAACACGGAAAATGTGAACATCAACACCGAAAAATTCACAAAACACATGAATACAACATACGATATCATAGAATCCGTTACGTATAGCACAGAAATAGTGTACTTCAACACAGAAATCAAAATAGAAAAAGAGGACAAGGGGTGGATGGAGGTGTACAGTAGTACACCAAGATCATGTACTTTGCATGCCGATCCCTTGGAATCTTTGTTAGAGACAGTGAGGAACACCCTTAAACAGAGCATGTACTAAGCGCACAAGGGTGGTCAAAATAATAATCGTATCTTAATAAAATCAGTACTCAATAAAGCCATAGAATTCCTTTCCAAGTTCCAACCAAATGCACCAAACCAATGAAAAGTTACCGCTTGAATTTAGTAATTAGAAACTGATGCAAATCTATCAGATAAACCCAAGGATTTTAAATGATACCAAAATGCCTCAAGAGATCTTGCTGTAGGATGGCAATGAGAGGCTTACAAATGAATTTGCGAGTCGATTTTGCATTTGTGCACATGTGTTTTATTATTCAATAATTTGTATCTTCACTTTCAGGTTGAGTTGACTGGAAGTCCTGATGGGCCCCTTGTAGCATTGGCATTTAAGTTGGAGGAAGGGCGGTTTGGCCAGTTAACATATTTAAGGTAACATAACTTCAAACTCTCTTACACCATATATATGACAGTATCAAGTGAAGGAAGTCGGCTGTTACGAGAGTGAGAGGAGTAAATCTTGGCCATATAACCATACATGAACGGTCAAAGTCATTAATGGTTACATGATTACTTAAAGAAGTCACATGACTATATGCAACAACGGGTATCAAGCGTAGGGTAGAAAAGTGATCAAACAGTACAGAAACTGAAGGAAATGGGTAAAACCAGTGTGGCTTTACCCTTCCACAACTCAATGTGTTATTTACTGAGAAAAGAAAAAGCAGTGTTTGACAAATGCCAGGTTTTTGAGAGACCTGACCCTCTTCCACATCTATTCTACTCCCCACTGTCTGAAATCTGAATGCCCTCGTCAGCATTTTATCAGCCCTCTGGACCACATGGTGCTTCCTTCCCCTTCCTCCATCCCTGAAATGTTTGTTCTCCCAGAATATAGAATATGAAAGTATTTCACCATTAATATTAGTGGGTGTAACACTATACGTTTCCATGATAATTAACCTCTATGTAAATTCCAGTGGTCAGGATTTACTTTTTTCACTCTCAGTCTCCCACCACAGACCATTTTATCACTTTCCCTGTATGTGTGTTTATCTGCATATATTTTGTTTTGAATTTCTGTTAACTTTGTAGTTTGTAAAAGACACAAAATTAATAGGATTGTGTTTTTTTTTCTTCCTGTGGTTGCGTGTTGAAGAATTTATGAGGGTGTGATCCGAAAGGGAGAGTTTATTATTAATGTAAACACCGGCAAGAAGATCAAGGTAAAATTTAAGGCTTTTTGTGATTGTATTGTTCATGTGCATATTTGCAATTGAATCCTGCACTTTTCTCTTTGGCTAATGCTATGTTATAAATCCTTTCACCACGTGTTTATTTTCATCATAGGTATAACTCTCAAGATATTACCAAACACAGCTTTCTACTAATGTTTAGTCGAAATCTTCATCTTTTCTTGTTTCCTTTAAATTTCAACATGGGAGGAGTAATTAATTACACGGCTTAAAACAATAGCAGTTGTTCGATGTTAATCTACCCTGAGTTCATGGATTCCTTTACAACTAAGCACATAAATTTAAGTTCTTATTTATTGCTTTCTAACTAGTGATCTAATATTTTCACTAGTTAGATAATTAGGTAGTTCTATTCTTTCATGTATTGCATTTCAAAATTATGAATTTTTGGCTAAAGTTTTTCTCCATGGATGCAGGTTCCTCGCTTAGTTCGGATGCATTCTGATGAGATGGAGGTTAGATTTTAGATTTTCAGTATGACTGGTGGATTTTCATGCTATTGGTAGTTTTTTTCTCATTATTTTTTATGGTACAGAGGAATCCCCTTATCGTACCCAATCTCTTTAGTGTTATCTTCATATTAACAAAACTCTTCTTTTATCAAGGAGAAAAAAGAAAAGAAAAAGAAACTATAGATGGGTAGGTCATAGGCTATTATTTTTAGCTGGAGTAGCCTGGTAGGGGTATGTTTTCGTGTTTGATTTTTTACAGAGACTTCTTAATATATATCAATACTTTAATCTCTTTACTCTTTAATTAGGATTTTT
>JASCZI010091431.1:4327-22664 GCA_036250425.1 Stylosanthes scabra | reverse complement strand
TAATTGAGGAATAAGGTAATGGCACTACTTCATTAAATTTGAGTAAAGATTTTGGTAAGTTAGGTTCCTAAGTAATGTTGATCTGATGAACATGCAGGTGAGGAAAATGAAGATAAACTACTTGAAGGACTTCTTTTGTACACGGTGCGTGATTTTTTTTTTAATTTTCTTTTTGCCTATTTATTTAATTGTGTTAGTGCCACAATCATTTATATCCTCCATTGGATTAATCTGTTTCACATGTTTATATGAACTAACTCTTATTGCTGTCCCCCCTACTCCAAATATGCTGTGTCATATTGAAGAATAATATGGATTCTTAGAATGTTTTCTTTTTATATAATTTATTATGTTTCTCATATAGGGTATGTATTGGAGCATGGGCAAAGAAAATGGTGTCTCATTAGATTAGAAAGATTGGAATTTTTCAACAAGAAGTTTCCGGTAATTGACTTTGATGATTTGTTAAGGGCATCAGCAGAAGTTCTAGGGAGGGACAAATTGGGTATTACATACAAAGCAACAGTTGTTGGAATTGTAATTTATGTATTAGGAATTCATATGTAGTATGTAGTAGTTATCTTGACTTGATTGTTGAAAGTCTATGAATGTTGGATTGGTTGATTAAAAATTATATATATAATTTTTTTTTAAAATTTGATAAAGAATTGGCCAGCAAATTTTTTTTTATATTTTTCTTGTAGTGCCTCTTGTCACGGTTATTAAGTGTGATAATAGGTGTTTTCAGAAAACGTGACTATAATCTGTAGTCACGTTTTTCAAAATTATAACAAGATATTGATATTTTATTTATATTAAAATTTAAATTATTATTTTTAAATATTTTTATTGTTTTTTTTAATTATATAAAATATTTAAGATAACTTTTAGTTTAAGAAATAGTAATATTTACTACTTTTAAACTCATTTTAAGAACATAAGTTAATAATAAAGTTAGATACGCGGACAAGTGAAAGATATTTTGGAGTGTCAAGTATGTTTGAAGATGTATTTTTTGTTTTTTTAAGGACCCTGATGGGCCACAGAAGACACGTGTGTCGGACAAATGTCAATCAGTGTCGTGTTAAAAAAAATGTTCAACATGTGAACAGTTAATTTAACGAAGTGTCCGTACTTTATAGATTTAATTATAGAGAAAAGTTAGAAAGCCAGCGAATGTAATTTATTTTGGCCAGCATTTTTAATCATCGACACAATTTCATTCATCAAACATTCCATTGCTTGTTTTTAACTAACACATTTTAACATTGATGGCTAACTGCTTGCCAAAAACAAAAAATACACTAGTTATCTAAGCATTGCTCTTATGCGCGTGTGATTGTTAATTTTACTATACAAAAAACCTACACAACTAAGCCTTTTTGGCAATCAAGTGCAACCAAGTCCCTTTGACACACGGGCCCAAGGTTTTCTCTCTCCTCAAAAGGCGTGACCTTCTCAAACACGCTTTGTTTTTTTTTTTGTTTCATCTCCTCATTAAACTCATCATTATTCATCCATTTTGATTCATTCAATTCATTCCTAGGTCTTTTTTAGTCGTTAGAGTACATTTTAGTACATTTAAGTGGTAAAATCCGGTTCAGTTCTTATTGAAATTCCGGTTCGCTTTTTTAATAAAAATCCACTTAGGCGTGCTTCTGATTTTCATGAAAATTCGGTTCAGTTTTTCATGAAAATCCTCTTCATTATTCATTAAAATTTCGGTTCAGTTTTTCATCTAGGCAACCAAGCCTTTTTGGCAACCACTCTGACACACATGCACAATGTTTTCTCTCTCCTCAAAAGGCGCGCCCTTCTCAAACAAGCTTCCTTATCTTTTTTTTTTTTGTGTTTTATCTCCTCATTAAATTCATCATTATTCATCCATTTTGATTCATTCAATTCATTCCTTGGTCTTTTTTAGTCGTTAGAATACATTTGAGCACATTTAAGTGGTAAAATCCGGTTCAGTTCTTATTCAAATTTCGGTTTGCTTTTTTAATAAAAATCCACTTAGGCGTGCTTCCTGATTTTCATGAAAATCCGGTTCAGTTTTTTATGAAAATCATCTTCATTGTTACTTGAAATTCCGGTTCAGTTTTTCATCTAGGCAACCAAGCCTTTTTGGCAACCACTTTGACATGCGCACATGGTTTTCTCTCTCCTCAAAAGGCGCGCCCTTCTCAAACACGTTTCCTTATCTTTTTTTTTTGTGTTTTATCTCCTCATTTATTAAATCATCATTATTCATCTATTTTGATTCATTAAATTCATTCCTAGTTCTTTTTTAGTCCTTAGAGTACATTTGAGCACATTTAAGTGGTAAAATCCGGTTCAGTTCTTATTGAAATTCCGGTTCGCTTTTTTAATAAAAATCCACTTAGGCGTGCTTCTGATTTTCATGAAAATCCGGTTCAGTTTTTCATGAAAATCATCTTCATTGTTACTTGAAATTCCGGTTCAGTTTTTCATCTAGGCAACCAAGCCTTTTTGCCAACCACTCTGACACGCGCACATGGTTTTCTCTCTCCTCAAAAAACGCGCCCTTCTCAAACACGTTTCCTTATCTTTCTCTTTTTTTTTGTGTTTTATCTCCTCATCCATTAAATCATCATTATTCATCTATTTTGATTCATTAAATTCATTCCTAGTTCTTTTTTAGTTCTTAAAGTACATTTGAGCACATTTAAGTGGTAAAATCTGGTTCAGTTCTTATTGAAATTCCGGTTTGCTTTTTTAATAAAAATCCATTTAAGCGTGCTTCTGATTTTCATGAAAATTCGGTTCAGTTTTTTATGAAAATCCTCTTCATTGTTCCTTGAAATTCCGATTCAGTTTTTCATGAAAATCCTCTTCATTGTTCCTTAAAATTCCGGTTCATTTTTTATCTAGGCAATCAAGCCTTTTTGGCAACCACTCTGACACACGCACACAAGGTTTTCTCTCTCCCTAAAAGGCGCGCCTTTCTCAAACACGCGCCAGATGAAATAAGAGTGGGTGTATATCACTTGGTTGGTCAAATGCTTGTATATATAGTATTATTGTTTTACTATATAACTTCGACACCACTTAAAAATTCCAATGTTACTGAAACTAAAATATTTTTTTTAAAAGCCCTTATAATTTAAAAAATAAAAGAAAAAAGTTCTGAAAAAGTGTCAAAAAAATGATCCTAATTTTTAAAATACTTGTTTAATATTAGAGTACATACATATATATTGCAGATCTCTTTGTCCTTTGATTTCACTTGAATAATCTTGTATTATCCGGAGGCTACAGTTGCAGAGGGTCCGTATATTATTCCATGCATTTCTTTATGTATAGATAGACAGATACCAATTCAAGTACCATGATATGAATTAATGCAGGGCATGCTGCAGAGTATAAGAAGACAAACCCATAATAAATAACCAAATAATTAGAAGTAGACAAAAAACAAGGCAACAAGGTAAGGCCAAAATTTACTAGTAGTGTTACTCCAACTATAGTTAATGCCAACAAGATCAAGAATCTTACACAATGATATTAATCAGTCTGATTAAGAAACTACGTACTTGTGCTTTTGTATATATGTAAAAATCCAAAATTAATTTGAATTATTTTGGATCATATTCGTCATAAACAAATACCTAAGGAAAAGTGTAACATAAGTTTCATCTTATGAAAGTTTTATGGTGGTAGAAAACAGAGATAGGAATTTATTTGAGAGAATAAGGTAAATATATTAATGGTATTTTTACAGAAATAATTCGATAAATTTTTATGGTGGTGGAAAACAGAGATAGAATTCTATTTTTTACACATATTTTTGAAACTCAGCAAAGTCTTTTGAAACTTTATAGATAATAATGCATAGTTTATAATAAGTTTTGTTCATTTAGAAAACCAAATAAATGTCAACTATTTTTACTTTTGTTTATGTTAGCCACCTAAGTATACTGTAACTTTTATCAAAAATTTATATTTTTTGGTGATATTTTTATCTTTTGAATCTTTAAGTGTAATTTTTTTTTTATTTTTTTCGTGGTTATATTTGATGGTTTACTTTTTATAATAGCACATTTTTAACAAGGATTTCATAATTTTTTCCCCCAAGATAAATGTATCATATTAAACATATAATAAGTGTTATAATTATAAATGAATAATTTTGGATTATTGTATCAGTAATATTACTCTTATTTATTTATTTTCCATGGAAAGGACTTGGGAGTTATTAGGACACTGGAAGTGCCAAGATACCATCATAATGACTCCTAGATTTCTAGTACAATTTTGCATAGAAATGAAAGATTATACACTGTTGAAGACCAAGTCTCAGTCTTACTAAATCTTATCTTAAGTACAATAGATACGCGGATCCGGTAACATTTGTCTGTTACACTTTTATGCAAGAGCTATTTCGAGTTATTGGAGAACGTTAAAACTTAAAACCTTACCTTGGTGGCTTGGTCCCATCCGTAAAATATATTTTGGATTTCAATTAGAGAGTAACTTTCTTTTTTGTAATACTAGTTAATTATTTTAAATTATTCTTTTAATTTAAATTCTAAATTTTTAAATTGTATAGTCTAAACTCTATATTTTCTAAAAAATATAGAGATTTTACCATTTAAAAAAAATAAGAATAAAATATTAATTTTATCCATAACATTTGGATAAATCCTAAAATGTTCCTAATATTTAAAATGTCCCTAGCATTTTAAAATTGTATCTATTATGTTCCATTATCAAGCAATATCATCCAACAATGCTAAAATTCACTAGCATATACGTAAATTTTACTTCACAATACCCAAATATTATAATTTATAAATGACATAAACATAACACAAAAATCAAAAGAGCAGAATCACATAACATTTCTTTTTCTTCATGAGTTGTTGAATTCACTAGTATTTTCATTTTTAAGTTGTTTAATTGTGATCGTAAGTAAATATTGCATAAGTCATTGATTAATTAATTTCGCATTTGAAAGAAAAGATTGTTGAATTTATTCTAAAAGAATTAATAGTATGACATAATTGATATAATTTTAAAACGTTAATAACATAAATATGACGTTTTAAATATTTGGGACAAAAATAATGCTTTACTTAAAAAAAAATGATATCAACTAATTATAAATTCATCATGTAATAAGATATTCTCTAAGAAACATTTTTAACAGCTAATTCTACCACCCAAACCTAATTAAGTAAATTTGGGATCTATCTCAACATTATTCATCCAATCTGAAATTGTTAATTAATTACTCAACATAGAAAAGGAGATCAAATAATTCAATAATTCCGAAGTAATTAGCTTAACTATTTGCGACTTTATTAGTGAATATTTAATTTGAACCTCCTGGCCCAGATTAAAGGTGAAACATTCAACTTGCTCAAATTAAAGGTTGCCTAAAAAAATTGTACAAAAAAAAAGGTTGCCTAAAATTCAAGTCTGTAAAATTATAAAGCTATACGTGCCATTCTAACCTTTTATCAATTCAAAAGTAGAAAACTATAAAGTAAGATTCCCAATTAATAAAAGTTGATAAATAAAGGCACAGATTAGTAATCTTAGTTTCAAAAAGTGGGCGCAGAAAACTAGAATAAAATTTGCAATATACTAATTGATTTCGGTTTTGATTGGAACTCATCATTGCCTTGTTATGGCAAATAAACACTTTATTAATTGAACCACTTTGTATTTGTGTTCTATAATTCCAAAAGGTGATTGAAACATTAAGCCAACCTTATGGCCCAACCAAATTTGACAATGTCACTCGTAACCATGATTTTTACTATGATAGTTAGTGATACAGTTTGGTTCAGTTTATATATAAACCATTCGATTTAATTTTACATAAAATATTCAGTTTGTGATTAATTTGGGTTAATCTTACTTCTTAGCTCGCCTAAATAAATGTTGATGAAGAGTTTAAATTGATCCTATTTTTGATATCTATTAATTCTTCGTTGATCAACTATTTACAATATAATTTCTGTATAAAATATCTTTATGCGAGTATTTTCAAAGAGGTTGCTTTCACCTTTTAGCATCCTTATTTTTATTTCAAACTACGTTTGGTTTAATTTTTAATTCTTTTGTATTTACAGTCAACTTCATTTTTTGCTTTTAGAATACAGTAAAAAGTATTGATACAAAAAGGGGATTTATCAAATGCAAATATAAATAATAAAAATATAAATTTTAAATTACTTTCATTTTTATGAATCATATGTATATATCAACTTAAATTTTAAATATGTACCTAATAATTTCCTATAAGGCTCAAAATTGGTTCACAAGAGTGATGATTAAGGGTTAGGCCATTTGGTAAGTGAGCTAACATGGAATAAAGACCTCAATCATACAGATACATAATATACATACAATGATGGACATATAAAATCAATTAATTCACAAATTACAATCATAAAAAAGGAATAAACACACAAGATGAAAATTGGTGGTTCTTTAAAGATGTGGAACCACCTCTTTTTCGGCTCAAAAACCTCTCGGGATTGTGTGTTCTTTAACTCTTTTCCATGATTTTAGAAAGCAATTAGGTTGTGCAAATGCAAGCTTCAACGAAAATTTTCAAAAGATGATAATGGGGGTTCCAAAGAGAGAGAGGG
This sequence comes from Stylosanthes scabra, assembly GCA_036250425.1. NCBI lineage: Eukaryota > Viridiplantae > Streptophyta > Magnoliopsida > Fabales > Fabaceae > Stylosanthes > Stylosanthes scabra. The sequence continues at coordinate 16,041 of JASCZI010091431.1, read as the reverse complement.
TGCAAATAGTTAGAAAACAAGTTTTTAAACAAACATCCATAATATAATATCCGACTGAGTGTGCTTATGGCAAAATGGAAAAACGAAAACAATTTTGTTTTCCGAAGCACATCAATCTCAGCAAAAGATCCACTAAATCTTTGAATTTGTTAAACTACAAACAATAGATAAATTTAACAAAGGAGTAAAAGATAACCCAAGGCGCTCGTCTTCACCATCCGCTCCTTCCTTTAAGATCCGTTCTTTCTTTAGCATGGAGCTGAGTGTCCCTCTGAGCAACTGGCTACCGAACTAAAATGAGTCTCGGAGCTAGCGCTTGTCGTATCTTCCGATTCACTATCCACAGTTAGATCAATGAAGATTGATTTTTTCTTGGATTCCTCCGGTGCTTTAGGAGCGGTTGGTGGTTTCGAAGTAGCTTCATTTCTTGCTGCCGCTTGGCTTGCGTACATCTTGCACACGGGACGCTTTGTTTTTCCCTTCTTATCCATCTGAAAATCAAACAAAATTGTTTTAAAAAGAGTAAAATTTTTTCATTGGTCGTTTGATATGAGCTTTCAACCAAATCCTTTTGTTAAGAAAACAAGGCTGTGAAGCTCTTTGTTCATGAAAGAAGATTTAGGACAAGGATTTGATCAAAAGATTCCTTGAAGAATATCGTCAAACACTTGGTGTGCATGAGAATTTTCAACAAAACTACCAAGTGTTTGATGACTAAGTTAATCAAACAACCAATCACACAAGATGTAAGAAAATTCAAATAATTGGATTATTTACTCCTTTTGTCTCCTACCTACTCTATCAATCCTAAGTTTATGATCTAGATAAATTATACTAAATTCTACAAGAGAAGGGAAAGAGAAAACTTACTTTGCGATGCGGAGGAAGTGAATTCACAGGATTAAACGATGCTCTTGAATGAGATGTGTGAGATTGAGATTTTTGGAATGAAGAGATTTGAGGAAAGGGAAAGAAATTGAGAGTGAAATGAGTGAAAAGGGGAGTGTATTCGGATTTTTAGTGCAGGGCCCGTCGCGCGGGCGCGCCATTCTGAGGGCGCGGGCGCGCCATGTACTGAGGCCCAAAAACACACTATAATGGGCTCGTGCGGGCGCACCATCAGAGGGTGCGGGCGCGCGACCCTTTCTAGAACCTTCCCGAGAGCACTAAGTGCTAGGGCACGGACGCACCAAGGCCAACGCGTGGGCACGTGGACCATGCGGACGCGCCAAGAGGAGGGCGCGAACGCGCTATGCACCTTGGTAGCTTCGGCCGAATGTGCCTAAGCTCACCGCGCAGGCGCGCCAAGGCCATCGCGCGGGCGCGGCGGCCCGGTGGCTCTAGGGGCTGAGAAATTGGCATTTTCAGATCGTGAGGCCGTGCCACCAGGAGGAGCGGCCGCGCCAATGCCCTGTTTTGCTCTTTTTTCTTTGTTTTTCTCCTTTTTCTTATTTTTTTGGTGGGTGATAACTTTGTACAAACACAACCATTGATGTGCTCACCCTTTTTAAACACATCTTTCATTAAACAAAAATCAAATTAACTACCATATGCACATATTTACAAGAATTCATTAAGAGATAAGTTGGAAGAATTGTACCATGGTGGGGTGTCTCCCACCTAGTACTTTCATTTATAGTCCTTAAGTTGGACTTTGTTGCTCTTATAGACTCATCCTGGCTCCATTGACACATCTTCCAAGCGATACACCTCCGATTCCATCTTTGCAATTGGTCCATAGTACTTTTTTACCCTGTGTCCATTGACCTTGAAAGTTGGTTGGTTGGGATCATGCTCTAGTTCCACTGTCCTGTATGGGAACACATTTTTCACTGTGTAAGGTCCTTCCCATCGTGATCTCAATTTTTTGGGCATCAATCGGAGCCTTGAGTTGTAAAGGAGAACCTTGTCACCAACTTGGAAGTCTTTCCTTCTTAGCCCTTTGTCATGGAATATTCGAGTTCGCTCCTTACAGATGTTGGAGTTCTCATAGGCTTCAAGCCGCAGGTTATCCAATTCTTCCAGTTGGAGTTTTCTTGCTTCACCAGCTTTTTCTAGATCCATATTGCACTCTTTCACTGCCCAATAAGCCTTGTGTTCTATTTCCACCGGAAGGTGACATGCTTTACCATAAACTAACCTAAACGGACTCATGCCTATGGGTGTTTTATAGGTAGTTCTGTAGGCCCAAAGTGATTCACCAAGTCTCATACTCTAATCCTTGCGATTTGGGTTGACTATCTTTTCCAGAATCTTCTTGATTTCCCGGTTTGAAACTTCAGCTTGGCCGTTTGTTTGGGGGTGATAAGCGGTGGCTACCTTGTTAATCACCCCGTATTTTCTCATTAATACTTCTAATTTCCTGTTGCAAAAGTGAGTGCCTTGATCGCTTATGATTGCGCGCGGAGAGCCGAACCTGCATATGATATTATTCCTCACAAAAGATATGACAGTGTTAGCATCGTCAGTACGAGTTGCAATAGCCTCTACCCACTTGGATACATAGTCCACAACCAACAAAATATAAGTATAACCATTAAAGGTCGGAAATGGTCCCATAAAGTCTGTGCCCCACACATCGAATATTTCGCAAAATAATATTGGTTGTTGTGGCATTTTATCCCTTTTAGAGATATTCCCAAACTGTTGGCATTTGTGGCAATTCTTACAGAAGTGGTATGCATCTTGGAGCAATGTGGGCCACCAAAATCCACAATATAATATTTTCCTCGCAGTTCTTTGTGAACCGAAATGGCCACCACCTTCAGAAGAGTGACGTGATTGCAAGATATGCTGGAATTCTGATTCCGGCACACAACGTCTAATTATTTGGTTCGCCCCGCGTTTCCACAAGTAAGGATCATCCCAAATATAGTATTTAGAATCACTTTTCAATTTTTTCCTTTGAGCTTTGGAATAATTCGGTGGAAAAACGTGACCAACTAAATAATTAGCGATGGGTGCAAACCATGGTACTATCTTATTTACTGCATGCAATCCATCTAAAGGGAAGGAGTCACTAATAGGTGTTGGGTCCTTTTCATAACCTTCTAATCGACTTAGATGGTCAGCGACTAAGTTTTGAGACCCGCTTTTATCCCGGATTTCAAGATTGAATTCTTGTAAGAGAAGAATCAATCTTATAAGACGAGGTTTGGACTCTTTTTTCTTCAACAAATACTTTAGTGCTGCGTGGTCAGAATATACCACCACTCTAGATCCCAAAAAATAAGGTCTAAATTTCTCCAGAGCAAAAACCACGGCTAGCAATTCTTTTTAAGTGGTAGCATAATTCGACTGCGCTTGATCTAAAGTTCTAGATGCATAGGCTATGACATAGGAGACATTACCTTCACGCTGGGCTAGCGCGACACCTACAACATAATTGGAAGCATCACACATGATTTCAAAAGGATTCCCCCAATCTAGTCCTCTGACTATAGGTGCTGTGGTTAGCGCAGTTTTTAATTTGTTGAATGATTCAACACACTTTTCATCAAAGTTGAACTCCACATTTTCATGCAGAAGATTAGAGAGGGGTAGTGCAATTTGACTGAAATTCTTAATGAACCTTCTGTAGAAACCTGCATGACCAAGGAACGAACGGATATCCCGCACTGTGGCTGGGTGAGGCAAACTAGAGATAACACTAACCTTGGCAGGGTCAACCGTGATACCTCTTTTGAAACAATGTGTCCTAATACAATACCTTTATTTACAATAAAATGACATTTTTCAAAGTTAAGAACTAGGTTTGTATCGACACATCTTTTCAACACCTTGGTTAGCCTATCCAGACACTCATCAAATGAAGTTCTATACACGCTAAAATCATCCATAAATACCTCCATTCAATTTTCAATCAAATCAGAGAAAATGCTACTCATACATCTTTGGAATGTTGCAGGAGCATTACACAAACCAAAAGGCATACGACGATAAGCAAAGGTTCCAAATGGACATGTAAAAGTAGTTTTCTCTTGATCTTCAGGAGCTATATGGATTTGAAAATAACCACTATAACCATCAAGGAAGCAGTAATGAGTTTCACCTGACAATCTGTCAAGCATTTGATCAATGAATGACAGCGGGTAGTGGTCTTTTCTTGTAGCTTGGTTGAGCCTCCGTTAATCTATGCAAACCCTCCAAGAATTTTGAACTCGAGTTGCTACCAATTGGTCATCATCTTTCTTCATGATCGTGATCCTTGATTTCTTTGGCATAACTTGTACTGGGCTCACCCATTCACTGTCCAAGATAGGGTAAATGATCTCGGCTTTCAATAATTTGGTGACCTCTTTCTTCACTACATCCATAATAGTGGGATTCATCTTTCTTTGGGGTTGCCTTACTGGTTTCGCATTTTCCTCTAGATAAATCCGATGAGTGCAAACTCGGGGATCAATCCCCTTGGGATCTTCCATACTCCACCCTATGGCTCTTTTATGCTTTTTCAAAACCTCCAACAACTTTTCCTCCTCTGATTTGGACAGCTTACTGGAAATAATCACTGGCATTGTTACATTTCCCCCCAAGTAAACATATTTCAAGTGAGAGGGCAGGGGCTTCAGTTCTGTTTTGTCTTTTTGCGAAGTTCCTTCACATTTTTCTTCTTCTTTTGGAGGTTTATCATTTTCTGCATCAGCTCCTTTAAGTGGTTGATGAGTCACGCTAATCTTTTCAGATTCTTGGTGTTCTTCCTCATACTGAACCTTAGCCACCAGCTTGTCAATCTCATCATCACAACTCTCAATATAATTAACAACTGGTTCTCTCATCATCCTCTTGATGTTAAAGTGCATTCGCCTAGCACCAATAGCAAAGGAGAAGGTGCCCGTGAAAGCATCAAGTCTGAACTTAGCAGTTCGGAGAAAAGGTCTCCCTAACAGAATGTAAGTCTGCTTCTCCTCTTCCTCTTCTAGCATATTTATCACAAAAAAGTCTACAGGAAAAACCAACTCGCCTATTCTTAGCAACACATCTTCAGCTTTTCCTGCCACTGTTGTGACACTCTTATCTGCCAACACAAACTTTGCTGAGGATTTTGTCAACGGATTAAGAGGGAGCTTCTTGTATATTGATAAAGGCATGATGATGCTCATGCATGCTCCCAAATCGCACATACAATCATTTAACAAGACTTCCCCTATAGCACAATCTACCATGTAAGGGCCAGGGTCTCCGTACTTCCTTGGAAGTCTAGGTATGCGTACCGCTGAAATCTTGAGGTCAGTTTCTGGTGAAGCAGGCTTGGGATTTGGGTCAGGCCTCAACTTTTCAATTCTCTTTTTATGCGTACACATTTCTTTTAGAAATTTAGCACATTCAAGTATTTGCCGAATGATACGCTCCGATCTCGGCAAGTGCACCGAATCCTATAAGTAATACCACGGTGAAGTGCGTATCGTTCCCACGAGGAATAAAGGACTAAACAACACTATCTCTCAATTTATTCTAATCAGATTAAAATAAAACTTGAAGGAATGATGGTGAAGAATTCGAAATTAGTAAGTAAAAGAGAGCAGAAAATTACTTGAGATTAAATGTGATAGAATGAGATGTTAAGAGCTTCGGAGATGTTTTTCCCTTGAGGGCCAATGCATATATTCGAATACTAATTCTAGGTTTTCAGAAATCAAGCACAATGAATCTAGTGTAACTAAGCCCTAATCTCTTAGTAACTTAGTTTCTATTTATCTAATCAAAAACTAATCTCTTAGTTAATCAATCAAATAAATAGATGAAGATCTAAATCAGATTCTAATCCTTATGAGTCTCAAAAGTGATCCTAGATTAGATTAAATGTCACTCTATCGAAACTAGTTCTAATCCTATTTTAACTCACAGAATTATTAGTTGCATAACAAATTAACTTGACTATCTCTAGTTAGACTTAATTGATTATGTGATCTAATTTCCAGCTAGTATAAACTAATAGATCTCTCAATCTAATTAATTTAGCCCTAGACAAGTTAAGAACACCTCTCAGTGATTCTAAACTATTGGGATGAAGAACAGAAAATTAAATCATGCATAGAAGATAACTGAAAATACCTCAATGAATTAATAATCGAATGTACATAGTGACTACCTCATGCTTGGGTGAACAGAGCTCCTCACCCTTAATAATGGAGTAGTTTAGCAACTCATAATATAAACTAGATCTAAAAATTATGAAAAGTGAACGTGTGTGTGCGGAGTGTGTAACCTTAATGGTTAAATCACTCTTTATATATCTAACCTAACTAATCTAAATCTAATTCAAATCAAATCTAATTTAAATTAAATCTAATCTAATCTTATCTTATCTACTATGATTACAATTCTTATCTCTTCACTTTGAGTCTTCAATCAATCTTCATTTGAATCTTTCAATTTTGTCTTTGATTAATGGGTGGATTTGAGGCTTGAAAAATCTTGGTTGAAGTGGTCAAGATGGGCTTCCTGGACGTTGGAATTCATATCCCACGTATAACGTTTGAAATTCACGTATAACGTGTAGCTACTGCCCAAATTTTGTGTTTTCCTTTCTACCGCACGTATAACGTGGAGCTTCTGCCTTAATTCTGGAAGTGCTGTTTTGATTCTCACGTATAACGTGAGATGTTCACATATAACGTGGAGTTGCTGGATGAGAGAGAAATAATTCCCACGTATAACGTGGGTAGCTCACGTATAACGCGTAGCCTCTGCCCAATTTGATGCTTTCAAAGCTAATTCCCATGTATAACGTGGGATCTCCACGTATAACGTGGGAGCTGAGACTTAGAATTTTTCTCCTTTTCTTCTCTTCTTCATTCAACCATCCTCAATCTTCTCTCAAGTGGTCTCCAATCACCTAAAATCCTTTGTGAAACACTCTATAAACATAAACAAAACTCAAAAGAACATCAAGTTTGTTTGATTGACAATTTGAGAGTAATAATCACAAGAATAATCATATAATTAGAGAGAATTTGGGACTAAAAACAACCATAGATGCATACGCATTAGCGAATCATTTCCAAGAGGGGAAGTGTTACCTCCACATTTTGCAACAGTTCGACGATTTGTGGGTCTATCATTTTAGCTTGACGCTTCCTTCTTATGGATGTTGGGTATGGCAAAGGTGTTGGCATCTCTTCTTCAGTTGTTAATTGGGGAGGAGTGGCGGTCACAGCTTTCGGCAAATTTTGAACTTTCTTTTCCACACGTTGATCATCTTTTCACTTGGGTGTCTCTAAGGGGGCTTGATTAATGATTGGAGATGACTTCTCCAATTGCTTCCCAGATCTCAAGGTCACTGCGAGCACTTCATCTTTTTGATTCGATGGGAGAGAGTTGGTTAGGTGCTCTGTGATGAGTGTGGCTAATTCTATCAGCAGTTCTAACTGGACCTCCGTCTTCTTCTGCACCTCCTTGATTTCGTTTCTTTCTTGTGCTAAGATTTTGAAAAGTTCATATGGGAGATTCTTTTGTTGACATTCGGGACTTTCATACGGAGTTTCCTCTTCTTTACAACTGTAGTAGCTATCACTACCACTATCAGAGGTGTACTCAACCTAATTCAACCCTTGGTCTGACAAGTAGCAATTCTTCATCATTCTTTTTATAGAAGAGGAAACTAATATCTACACTATGAACATTCTTACAAACAACCAAAACCGGCGCACATGTTTAACTCCCCGGCAACAGCGCCATTTGATGAGGAGGCCATCCTAGGCGTCGCAAACAAGTTTAATTCGGAATTCCCTTTTCTTTAGAAAACAAGAGGGAATCGTTGTAGGGGAACCCAAATAGTTTATGAATGTGAGTTAGAACGGTTCTTATCAACAAGAGTGTCACAAGAGCTTGCAACCATGTTTAAAAATACCGAATACGAGACTCGGGTCGTTCTCACAACGAGTTAACGCATGGGTCGACTTTGGTTGTTAAGAAATCGGGGGTTGCAATTGTGTGTGTGTGTGAACAGAGAGCAAAAGAGAGATTAAGAGAAAACTGATAAAAATGGGTGCTTGGCCTTGGATTGAGGTATTGTGTGTCCCCATGAACACCACTAATCCCATGTATAGATGGTTGTCACGTAACCCGCGAAGCCACACTCTACAAAACGGTCGAGTGGGTAGATTAACCCTGTTCCGTAAGTCCCAGGCTTCTCATACTCTAGTGCAACGGACCTAGGTCTTTGGAACATGGATAAAACCTCCATGTCCACCTCATTAAGGACTCACTCTCACTAGCGAAAGCCTGGCGTCAACAGAACGGTTTTAACCCAAGGATTAACCCATCCTTTCCTTAGGGATTAGTAGCTAGGATCATCCACACCTCAACCCATGACCAAAGCACAAGATCACTACTCCATAATTATAGTAAACAAACTATCAAGCACTTGGTAGGCAAGAAATAAAGACATGCTAGCAAATATGGAAAATAAACTAACAAGAGAATCAATAGAGCAAATCAACAAGTAGATCAACAATCAAGAGCAAGAGAATCATAAAAGGGGAAGGAATCATAAAACGAACAAGAATATAAACTAGAAATAGCAATATGTAAAGATGAAAGAAATAGAAGAAGAACTAGAATTGCATTAATTGAAAAAACAAGTATCCAAAAATTAGAACACAAAACAAGTAATTAAAGAAGAGTTTGGTTGGTAATGGGTTCCTAGGGGATGAAGAACAAAGAAGAAAAACTATGAGAAAATGAGAGAGATGGAGAACTCTCCCAAAATCTCCTAAAACTACTCTAAGGCTAAAATTGATGAAATGAGAGAATCAGTTTTGTGTTTCAGCTGTTCTCCCCCCATATAGGTCGAATTGGGCTTGAGAAATGGATGAGCCCTGGCCCGGAAAAGTGAAATCCCCAAAATAGCCTTCATTTAAGTGAGTTCTGCCGTCGTCGCGCGGGCGCGCCACCTCCACCGTGCGGGCGCGCGGTGTCCTTTTCTTGGGCGTTACGAAATAGGGTGGCGCGGGCGCAGCATCTGGGTCGCGCGGGCGCGCCACCAACGGAAAACTTCCTCATTGAGTAAGGAGAGCGCGGGTGCGCAATCTGGAGGGTGCGGCCGCACGGTCAAGGCAGGTTAGGCTTTTTGGCTCTTTGTCCATTCTCCTTGCTTTCCTTGTTCTTCTTAGCTTACCTTGGGCTCTTTCTCTCCACTTTGGGCCTGAAATTCACTAACACACACATCAAGGCACCAAATGGGAGAAGATTCAAACAATTCATGCACTTGGAGGCTAATTTAACAATGAATCATTTATGGACATAATCATGCAAGGAATGGAAAATCTTGGTCAATCACTAGCAAATATGTGGAAAAAGTATTTATGAGGATACCCTTTTAAGCATGAAATTTATCATCAAAAACCTCCTCATCACATTGCCTTAAAAACATTGAAGATTACTTGTTCATCATCCACTCTTATTGTCAATTCTCCCACTTCAACATCTATCAAAGCCTGGCCAGTTGCAAGGAATGGCCTACCCAAAATAAGAGAAGAACAATCATCCTCTTCTATATCTAGGATAACAAAATCTGCATGGAGTATGAATTTCCCAACTTTCACAAGCAAATTTTCAACTACACCATGAGGGAGTTTGATGGATTTATCCGCAAGTTGCAATGAGATCCTTGTTAGCTTCACCTCTTCAATTTGAAGTCTCTTCATCATGGATAGTGGCATCAAGTTTATACTTGCTCCCAAATCACATAGAGCTCTTCCAATGGTAAGATCACCAATGGTGCAAGGAATTTGGAAACTTCTCGGATCTTTCAACTTTTGGGGAAGCTTTTGAATTACTGCACTACAATCTTCGGTGAGTGCCACTATTTCTTGCCCATAAAACACTCTCTTCTTTGAAAGAAGTTCCTTCATGAACTTTGCATAAAGAGGCATTTGTTCCAGAGCTTCAGCAAATGGAATATTGATTTGCAACTTCTTAAACATCTCTAGAAACTTGGAGAATTGTTTATCTTTATTTTCAGCCTTCAATCTTTGAGGATAAGGAATTTTAGGTGCTGCAGAATTTTGTTTTAGCTTTTGAGGGTCAATGCATACATTCGAATACCAATTCTAGGTTCTCAGTCATCAAGCACAACGAATCTAATGTAACTAAGCCCTAATCTCTTAGTAACTTAGTTTCTATTTACCTAATCAAAAGCTAATCTCTTAGTCAATCAATCAAATAAATAGATAAAGATCTAAATCAGATTCTAATCCTTATGAGTCTCAAAAGTGATCCTAGATTAGATTAAATGTCACTCTATCCAAACTAGTTCTAATCCATTTTTAACCCACAGAATTATTAGTTGCATAACAATTAGCTTGACTATCTCTAGTTAGACCTAATTGATTATGTGATTCAATTTCCAGCTAGCATAAACTAATAGATCTCTCAATCTAATTAATCTAGCCCTAGACAAGTTAAGAACACCTCTTAGTGATTCTAAATTATTGCCCCATGTATAACGTGGGGTTGCTGCCTCAAAATGCTCCTTTGACGCCAAGCCTCACGTATGACGTGGAGAGAGTACACGTTATACGTGTACTCTCTGTTGAAGTTGGCTTTGTGGGTTTTAATTCCCACGTATGACGTGAGAGTCCCACGTATAACGTGGGCTCTCTGTCCAATTTTGCACAATTCTGCCTAATTCCCACCCACATATGACGTGAGAGTCCCACGTATAATGTGGGCTCTCTGTCCAATCTTGCACTCTTTGATTTAATTCCCACATATGACGTGTGCTCTCCACGTTATACGTGGGCTTTAACACTTAGACAAATCTCTCTTTTCTTCTCTGCTTCGTTCTCCTCTCTTCAATCCTCTTTGTTTGAACTTTAATCACCTAAAATCCTTTGTGAAACACTTTATAAACATAAACAAAACTCAAAGAACATCAAGTTTGTTTGATTGAAAAATTGAGAGTATAAATCACAAGAATAATCACATAATTATAGAGGAATTGAAGCTAAAAACAACCTAAGATGTACACGCATCACAACACCAAACTTAATCTTTTGCTTGTCCTCAATCAAAGTAATAATCAAAACATGTTTAAGGTTCAATTTCTCTTGCTCTACTGAGACTCTTTTATGATTCCCTCATGGTATTTCTCTTATACTCCGCTAATCTTTCGGAAGATGAGTTCCTCAAGTCCTCTCTCCTAAGGGTCATTATGCAACCTCTTCTTCATTTCAATTACTTCCTCTCAAATCAATTTTTATTGTTCCTTTTATTAGGAATTTTTCTTGACTGTAAATGCTCTGTTACAAGGCGGCTCTTTAGAGTAGGTGTTCAATCGACAATCCCGAACCAGTTGGCTCAAGTTATCAAGTGATAAAGCACTCCTCAGATTTACTTACCCAAGCCTCTTTCCTTGAACAATTGCACCACAAGCATATAACATGGGAGAACTCTTTGAGTTTTTCTTTTCATTCCTTTTTCTTCCCAGTCATTGATGCTCAAAGCCTTAATTATTTATCTTTGAATAGCTTTCCCCTTTTTATTCTTAATTTCACTGATTGGAGTTTTCCTTTAACATCTATGAAGAAGTCACATAATAAGCTCTCTAGAGGATTTCTCAAAAGGAGATTCACTTCCTAATCAATCAATCAAAGCACAATTTGTATCCACAGAAGATCTCTTTATTGAGTGTTCATGCAAGCATTACATCTTTTAATGCATACAGCAATTTAGCACTTGGTTTGCTTAAGATCACTCAAGAGATTACG
>JASCZI010091429.1:9081-25076 GCA_036250425.1 Stylosanthes scabra | reverse complement strand
GATTAGGGCTTAGTTAAACTAGATTCGTTGTGCTTGATAATTGAAACCCTAGAATTGGTATTCGAATGTATGCATTGGCCCTCAAGGGAAAAACATCTCCAGATCTGAATTCTCTCATCATCGTTTACAACACAAGTAATATTCTGAATTCTCTTCTACTTAGTTTTCGAAATTCTCTGCTTACTATACACTTTCTATTTTCGATCTGATTAGAAGAATTAATTAGTAGTGATTGCTTAGTCCTTTAGTCCTCGAGGGATCGATACCCACTTCACCGTGGTATATTACTTGATACGATTCGGTATACTTGCCGAGATCTAGGGTTTGTAAAACACCGCATCATAGAGCCCGGAAATGGTACAAACCGGGTTCCGGGTCTGCAGAGCCCAGAATTAGTAAGGCGTGCCTAAAATGGTAAATTCTTCCTAGCGTGCCTATATTGGTAAATATGGTTTTTTTATTTATTTATTTAAAAAAAAAAATCCAAAACACCTATTTTACCGTTCACTAAGAATACCTTCTCTCATAAGAATCAATTCTTCTTATACATCCTATCTTACTATCTTCAAAACTCACACCTTGAATCATCATTCTCCTGAAAACCTCCCATGCATATCAAATTCGGTCACCATTCAGTCTTCTATCTCCCAAACTCATTACATTCTTTAGCCCAAAAATTAATTATCTTGTGTTTTTATTTTTTGGTGTCATCTTGTATTTTTATTTCCTTTTTATTAAACATTTTCAGTTTATTTTGTCAAGTCTTCTCTTCTATTATTATTATTGTTATTATTATTATTATTATTATTATTATTATTATTATTATTATTATTAAAAATTTGATAAAATTAGATGTAATAACAAAGTAATTAAACCTTATTATTATTATGCAACAATCCAATCAAACTGTTTGCACCAGCAAAAGAGGAGGGCAGCCATGTTCAATGGCCCTTGCTAAATAACAAATGTGCAAAACATTGTTCTAGCAAGGAGTGAGACCCTTGGCAAGAATCAATACGAGCAACAAAACATGGTCTCAAAATATTTGAATTTCAAAAATATCTTAAATAATTATTTGGACAAAAATGTTTAAATGCAATTTGACGATTTTTTTGTTTTTTGAATCTTTAATATTTTTTATGTTATTATTAAAATCTTTTGGAGATATTTTTACCAACGAAATTTAACTAAGTTAATCTGAAAAAAAAAAAAAGAAAGAAAGAAAGAAGTAGAAAACTCTTTAAAATATAATAAAGTTTAGAGTAAACACTTAATCCGAATCCTAATCATTTGTAATTTGAACTGGCGCCTTCTGATGATTATAAAATCACAAATCGACCCTTGACGAGTTATAAAACTTGACAAATCAACCCTTGTAGCAAGTTTCCAAAAGATAGACGTTCATGTATGATGTGTCAATTTGCTATTTGACACATCAGACATGAACTGATACATTATAATGACTACCTTTTGGCAATCTGCTATGAGGATGAATCAGTCAATTTTTTCATTTCGTTAGCGGTCAATTTGGATTTTATATGCTATGTTCAACTTATAAATAGTTAAGAGTTGGATTGGATCATTGGGTGTTTACTCTAAAATTTAAAAGTATGTTTAACAAAATTAACTTTTAAAATAATAAAAGTATTTTTAAAAAATTATAAATATTTATGCTATTAAATTTATTTAAATCATAAAAGAACCATACTTCTAAAAATCGATTCAGACCGGCCAATCGAATCGGTTGAACCGTCAATAGCCAGTCGAAACGTTTCGATTTACCCATTAGAATTGGGATTTTTTTTAAATAAATATATTAATTAGTGGATTTACGCATTTGCACACTGATTCAGGAATTTACGCATTTGGGCTGGTATATCATAACACGGGCCAAGTAGGTCCATGTTGATGTTTTGTGAAGAAGTTGGGCTAGGGTGGCCCGTGTTAGAGGTTTTTTTTTGGACCGTAGCTAACACGGGGCTTGGAGGCCCGTGTTAAGGATGAGCAACTTTGGCATGCATGTAACACGGGCATGGGCCCCACGTGTTACGGAAAATGGGGCATGCAAGCCCGTGGTGCGATCTTGGGGCACCCAAGCCCGTGTTAGGGATCATGGGAAGGCCTAGCCCGTGTTAAGCCCATCGTTTTCCTATAAAAGCAGCATCTCTCCCCGAGCCTAGAACCAGAGATGGAGGAAGAAGAAACTCTCCCCCGGTTAACCTTCTATGATAGCAGCAGAAATAAGTTTGCGGGTAATCGTTGGTTTGGGAATGGGTAGTTTAGGCAGCTAAATAATGGGGAGTGGCTGAAGAAATTTCTATCGATGATAGTCTTCCTGACATCCGTGGGGTCAGAGCACGGCGTAACTGCTATCGGTGATAGTCCTCCTGACATCTGCCGAGTAGTAGTGCACCGTGCAACTTCGAGATAACCGGCCTTTGCGGAGAGCCTCAGGACCTTGGTGAAAAACCAAAGGCCAGCAGAGCAGAATCAAATGTCCGGCCGGATCGGTTTTTTGTTTTTGCCGTCGGTGGTTCTACGGTTGTAAAATTTGTAGAAAAAGAATATGTTTTGTATGTAGGATGGGAGATAATTTTTATAGTTATCTATGTGTGTGTATTTGACACAATCACTAATGTGTTAATCATTTATGTGAACGTGTGTTAGTTTTAAATTGGTTATTGTAAATAATACTTACTTATAATTAAGTATAAATAGCGTCCTCGACTAGGTATTAGTATTTGTAACCAACAATAATTTATAATTATGTACATATAGTGGTTATATGTGAATGATTCATAGTTATTTATCAAGATGGCGGAAGTATCCGGTACCCAGTGTAATTAGTAATAAATGATAAGGGTTTTTTATTTGCAATGTTAAGTAGTGAGCATTAACGCACATATCATAATTACAAATGAGGATGAATTATTTATGAAAAGAAGTTTGCATCATAATTAAAAATGCGTTTACATATATTAACAAATAACAAACCTTTTTATCATTGTGAATGAGGATAAATAATTTATGAGATGCTTTAATCCCTGTACCTAACGAGTTACTCTCACGGTTGAGGAAAAAGATTTGAGAACACCTTTAAGTAACTAATAATTCTAACTTGGGAACACCTTTAACTAATAATTCTAACTTGCTTGGTAAATAATTATGCGTGTATTGATTTTTTTTTTTTGGGGGTTGGGGCCTAACATGGGTTTGGCAATCCCATGGTGGCAACTTGGGCCTCTATATTCCGTGTTAGGCTTATTGAAAATGGCCCGTAGCCCAACACGGGGGTGGCAAACCTGGTGTGGCAAATTGGGCTTCTGAAGCCCATGTTAGCCCTTAGAAAAATGGCCCGTAGCCCAACACGGGTGTGGGAACCCCGTGTTAGTAACATGGGCCTATGAAGCCCGTGTTAGGCCCCATCAACTTGGCCCATAGCCCAACACGGGTCTGGGAACCCCGTGATGCCTCAACTTGGGCCTCTATAGCCCGTGTTGCCATTACCAGGCCTTCAAAGCCCGTGTTAGGTCAAAATGGGCTTTCCTAGCCCGTGTTACGAGGGACATGGCCCTTATAAAAGGAGCTACTGTGGCACCCCATTGTGCAAATTCCACCAGCATAGCTCTCTCCCAAATCCCTGAAAACCTTTCTTCCATACAAAAAAGATGTTGGGTTCAAATTTAATTGTTGGTACGCTGTATCCTGACGGTGAGATGAAATCGGAGGCGGATGGCATTGAGTTTGTGTGTCCGAACCCGATACTGTGCTACATCGAACGCGTTGACACGCTTGACGAGCTGAAGAATTTTATTCTGTGAACAATGGGTGCCCTCGGCCGGAAGAACGTGAGGCGGATTGCGTACATGCTTCTTAATATACTTCCGCCATTAGAATACAAGTTCAAAATATTCTGGGTCGAGGGTGATGTCCATGCTCGGGCCATGTTTGAGCTGCATCGGAGGTACGGCCCACGCCAGGTGATGGAGCTTCTATTCGAGACACGGGATATGATCCGTTCTGAAGCTGGCCCATCATGCGCATGGGCAGGCCCGGTGGGCGCCATTGCTGCAGCACCACTCCGGATCGCTACACCGGATGTATCTATTGACATGGATTCAGGCTCAGGTGATGGATCTGACAGAGAATACCTGGGAGAGACTGAAGAATCAAGTGACAGTTTTGACGAGGCTGAGTTTGTGGATGAGATGCAAGTCGCTCACAGGTTTTTACTACCGGCCCCAGCGACTATACCAGATTTGGCATCAGTCAGCAGTCACTTCCATACGCTAAACCTGGATGCGATGCAGGAGGAGCCTAGAGAAGGCCACGGAGGCGGGGGGACGATTACATTAACCTGGACGGTGGGGAGGAGTTCCGTGTTGGGCATCGCTTTAGCTGCAGAGAAGCTGTGTAGATGGCAGTGAAAAACTATAACATCCAAAGGGCTGCAGAGTACAGAGTGCTGGAATCCGATCCGTACAAGTACGTGTGTCGTTGCAAGCAGCAAGAGTCTGGTTGTCCTTGGAGGGTACGAGTGGTGCTGCGCACAAACCATGGGTATTGGTAAGCGTGTCTGACCTAATCATGCGGATGGCAAATACAACCCTCCTGTTATCGTGAACCGGCGGTGGTCGTGCCCCGAGATACTCCTCCACCATGTCCCACGGCTCACTCTCATAATGTCTGCCAAAATCTCGCAGGCAACCCCCCATCGACGCCCCGTTCGTTCGCAAACCCAGGTGATATGCCACGTCCTGGAGGGTGATGGTGCACTCGCCCCATGGTAGGTGAAACGTGTGGGTTTCGCGTCTCCAGCGCTCGACGAACGTGGAGATCATGGCAGCGTCAAAGCAAAAGTCCCGCAGCTACACTGCATGCTCAAACCCAACCTGCCGGATATATTGGAGCAAAGCCACAGGTGGGGGCATCATGAAGGCACATCGACGCGGCAATAGCACATGCTCCCTCTGCATGTACAAAACGATATCTTTATTCAGTAAACAAAACCACATGAATATTAACAACTTATGTTACTATTACATATTAGTGCCGGCTGCAAATCACTAGCTTTAATGAATTTCTAATTCCTAATTTATGTTGCGCCATTCATGCGCACTGGTGGAAATTTTATACATAATATTTAAATTATTGAACAATAGGCAATTTTTTTTACTGATAATAAAAATTAGAAATTACACAGCATGGCCATCACAACTTGTAGCCTTTTAAACCCTCCAATATTATATACTAATCAGCAACTCAATTGGTGCAATATTATACTGGATGGTCTACTAATTTTCAATTAGACTTATTCATGTTTTAATAGTAATTAGTGACACATTTCAGCTTCTAAATAATACAACATTTTACCAACTACTACTTTATATGCTAATCACATTTGTCACTAACCAAACATTAATGTACTCATGTTGCTAAATTACTAATTACTAGCTACTGCAATATTTGTTAAAAAATTTTAATTTCACATATCACAAAATAGGCAGCACTAAAATATCACTAACATATCAGAAAATATGCATCACTAAAATACCACTAAGCATTTGGCTTATCCATTAGGAAAAAAAAAACAAACTAATGTCACAAAATAGGCATCACTAAATAACATATTACATAAGCAAGAACGTACTAATTTAAACACACATACCTCGGTGTGCAGTACTTCTGCATGCAATGTGCCATGAACGGTTCAACCGCTGCAGCCCTTCTTGTTCCCCCGCACCCGGCTCATTTTATGGGGCACCCTCGCGTGCCGCTCTTCTCCCCCTATCACTTCCTTCCGCAGACATTATAACCTCCCACTAGCAACTAATAGAGACAAAGAAAGAAATTTGAGAGTGAGAGAAAAAGGGTGGAAGTTTGGTGAGGGAGTGCACCGAGCTGGTGGCATCACGCTCCTTAAATAGGAGTGTTCACACCCTAACACGGGCTTGGGTGCCCCAAGATCCCACCACGGGCTTGCATGCCCCATTTTCCGTAACACGTGGGGCCCATGCCTGTGTTACATGCAGGCCAAAGTTGCTCATCCTTAACACGAGCCTCCAAGCCCCGTGTTAGCTACGGTAAAAAAAAACCTCTAACACGGGCCACCCTAGCCCAACTTCTTCACAGAACATCAACATGGACCTACTTGGCCCGTGTTATGATATACCAGCCCAAATGCGTAAATTCCTGAATCGTGTGCAAATGCGTAAATCCACTAATTAATATATTTATGTAAAAGAATCCATTAGAATTGCATGTTCAAGAACCGATAATGAACCGTCAAACAGATCGATTACCGTCCGATTCAACCGAACCGAGACTCGCAGGATTTTACTTATGATGCTAGACGACGTCGATTTGAAAAAAAGGATAAAATAAAAAAGGGGGCAAAAGCATAGACATGGCAAGACAGAAGCAGAACAGAGCTCCCTCACTTTCTCAAAAACATGGAACCCTAAATCCTTGGCAGCCACTGAGCCCTCCATCGTAGCTCTCTCTTCCCATCGCCGCTGCGTGTCCATCGCTGCCGGAGGAACGCCTTCGTCGGGGCGTCATCCTTTTCATCGCGTCGTATTGTTCAGCGCGTCGAGCCGTCGCATCATCCTCGCCGTCATGCCGTCTGCATCTTCCTCGCCTGAAGGCCGTCTGCATTGTCGTTGCCTGAAGGTTGAAGACAATCCTCGCTAGCCTACTACTTATTCGGATTTTAAATTTTTTAATGAAATTGTTTTGCTGAAATTTGATTTAAATAATGAAATTTTTTTTGTTACTTACATTTTTACTAATTAATTTGCAAGAAAAAATCAAATTGAATATTGCTACTCATTGATTTGTTGTTGTTAATAATGCTTCATATTGAATGTTGCTAGTGTGCTGTTGAATGTTATTGTGTTACTGCTCTTTAAAGAAAAATCAAATTGAATGTTGTTGCTCTTTGATCTGTTTATTTGTTACTCTATAATTAACTAATTGTGATTTACTTTTTTTATTTTATATATTATTTTATTATGAAGCAATTTTTTTTTATTAAACCTCCGATTAAAACGATTGAACTTTTAAAATTTCTAACCAATACATTGAGTAGTTCGATGTTCGGTTCGAATTTCAGAATCGAACTTATATTTTATGGGAAGAATATACCTTTATATTGTTAAACAAAACCCTAGAATTTATTATTTGTCCAAACTTTTGTCCTACACTTCTCTAATATTAATCGCAGAGTCAGTGTGCGATCACATCACATGAGATAGGCCTTAGTACTAAAGTGAGGGAGACAGAGAGAGAAAGAAAGGAGGGAGGGGTGTATCAATTTCATGCACTTATTTGTCTTTCACTTTTTTTTTAAAAAAAAAAGACATCATTTTTCAGAGGATTTTTCAACGTTATCTGTGTCTCTGAAGTATAAACACTTCTTTGAGTTCTTTCATAGTTGAATTTAGTTGCTAAAGTTCGTTTCAATAGTTAATTGAATCCCTGAGTTTTATAAAATAGATTAGCTAAATACTTTTATTAATCATAAAGAAAATTTTTGTATTACAATAAGGCAAAATATAGATAATTTACATTTTTCTAATCAATAAATCAGCTAATAAAAAATTGAACATTCCTAATTATTGGTTATAGAACGTCCACAATGAAAGTTATAAAACATTCGAAACCTAAAACAACTAACAATCAACTAATTTTGTATTTTTTAAAAACAAAACATTCGATATCTAAAAAAATAGAACATTCAATTTAAATTGTTGATTGAATTTTTATTAATTACCTAGCATTGTTGTTACAATAATTATTTTAGGACTGATCTAAGAAATTAAACATCATCCGCAATAGTTAATTGACACTAATAATAATTTAATTTTGGTCTATATGATATTTAAAGTATTCAAATGAAGATATTAAAAATATTTTTCAAACAAGATTTTTATTTAACCACGTTATAAAAAAGTAATAATTTAAAATTTTGGTAATACATTTAGACAAAAATAACACCTTTATAGCATATCAAAATTCAATCATACAATTTATCATCCATTAGTTTTTAAGAAGAAGGCATAAAGATAATTATTTAAAATTTTCATTTCAGTTTCATTTATTTAAAATTGGTTAATTTAATTAGTGTCTATCAATCCTGATTTAGTTAAATCTTATAAATTGTTTGGAAAAATCAATTCGGATTAGTTTAGTGCTCAGTTCACTAGTACGTTTAAACAAGAGTTAAGTATTTGAATCACATCTAAATAAAACTCAGATCTACGATAGATTAGTTTCCGATCTATCAGGTTAGACGATGCAGATTTTTTGAGCAATTGAAATGTGTCAATATCAATTAAAGGAATTATATTTTTAAACATAGAAAATTTAACTAATTACTTTAAAAAATTAATAATTAAGTTAATTCATCAAATTAGTTAATTTTACAAATGCTAATATATATATTCCGGAGAAATTAAATAGTGTAGTCTTCTTTAAAATCTATCACCTAAATTTTAAATAAAAAATGGTAAAGTATCGTTTTCGTCCCTAACGTTTGAGGTAAGTCTCAAAGATGTCCCTAACATTTAAAATGTCCTATTTATATCGCTAACGTTTTGAAAAAGTATCAATTTTGTCCCACCGTCAAACAATTATAAAAATGACTAACAAAGCCATACATGTATGAGTTAATTTATAATACCAAAATATTATAAGTGACATGTTCACTTCATTCGTGTTCATTATTATTTTTCACACTATACGAACACAACACAAAGACCAAAAGAAGAGAAGCATATAACGATTCTTCTTCCTCACCCAAGCTTTACCTTTTTTTAGTTGTTCGAATATGATTGTAGTAAATATTGGCTCTAGAAAGTTATTAGTTAATTTATTTCGCATTTGGAAGAGTATATTGTTGGAATTTATACTAATAGAATTAACGGTGGGACAAAATTGATACAATTTTAAAACATTAGAAACACAAATAGGACGTTTTAAACGTTAGGGACATCTTTGAGATTTACCCCAAACGTTAGGGACGAAAATGATACTTTATTTAATTAATAACAAATACAACATTCCTTATGACAAAAAATACAATTCCTTAATGGATTAAATATTATTTGGGTCACTATGATTTTGAATAAAAATCAAAATCGTCCTTAAAATTTTTTGTGCTCAAAATCGTTCCTAACATTTTTTTATATTTTAAAGTCATATCCCTCCGGTGATACACTACAAGAAAAGGTGGGACTTAGCGGCAGTTGGATAACTGCCGCGTAGAACGGCGTTGCTAAACGATTTTGTGGCGATTTTTCACAACTACTGGAACAGTCGAGAAACACAAAATACGGTGGAGGTGTATTTTGCGGCAATTCCAACACAAAACAAGTTGATTTTTATTAAACCGGTTACAAATCAGTGTTCAGACTCGTGAACCGCATTCTTCCATGGTGACCAGCAATTCGAACCTGCGACAAAAGGGTAGTCCAAGGTCCTTTAGCATGCCTTTCACTTCACCAAACTAACCCAACATTCAATACATATAGTGCTACTAATTATATATACAGAAATTTGTATAATATGCAAGTTGTGCATTATTAGGAATGCTTTAAATTAAATTATTGATATTTTTATTAAGATGACTTATTAAATTGTGGTTTCTATTTTATCTATTATTTATAAAAAATATTTTGTTAACCGTATTTAATTAATTAGATTCGAATGACGTAAAATATTATTTTTATCACTTAAATTTTCTTTTATTATAATTTTTAACTAAATTGAAATCTAAGTTAAAAATGTTAAAACAAAAATACATTTTGTGGCGGTTTCAACATCAACCGCTACTATATTCCTGTCATTTATTCGTTCCATGACGATTCTTGCATCAACCGTCGCTAAAATCATTAATTTCGCGAAGGTTTCTTTTAAACTGTCACTAAATGCGATAAATCGCCGCAAAAAGCGCTGATATTGTCCATTTAACGACGACTTATTACTATCAACCGGGTTTGTTGCATAAATGCTTTTTAACTAGAAAATTGCCCCTTCAATTATATCGCCTCCACCATCATTACTTTCATTTTTCATTATAATTACCACCATTATTATCACAAGTTTTTGAGTAAGTAGAGAAAACTATAAGTTGTAGTTCAATAAAATTAATGTTAAAATTTCAAAAAGTTTTTTTTATGGTATTGTTGGTATTTATTATGTAAAAAGAAGTGATAGTGATAGAAATAATGTAATTCCATGAATATTTTTATATTTTAAAATAAATTGTGATCGAAAAAATTTTTAAAATAAAAATAAATGTTATAGAGGATTTTGAATAAAAATTTACAGTAACAATTTTGATTTATGGCCTAAAGCACGAGGATGTGGAGCAAAATATGAATTAATTTGAAGGAGCAAAATGAACATTATGTTGGTTACTGTTTGTGGAAAGGAAAGAAAAGAAAGAGAAGGAGCCAACTACGAAGGAAAGGAGTGGGAGTGGAAGTTTGAGTGAGTTTGGAGTTCCCGTTTTGTCCCTTTGAGCTTAGCTCAGGCTTTTATTGAAGATGGAGCCACCACTCTTTTCTCTCTCTCTTAGTTGTATTTTGTGTTGTGGGGTTACACAGTTACACCTACACACTTACACACACTACTCAAGAACCCACTTTTTCAGTACTGCACGTCCATGGCACCTTGCCAGCCCAGCCCCAGGAGAACAAGGCCTGATTATTAAAGTGTTTCTGCCACAACAAAAACTTTTATATTTAATTATGAAAAAATACGAAAATTAGTCACGAAAAATTTAAGAAATTTTTTTTTAATATAAATATATTAAATATATTATTTACTGAAATCGACACGGACTCAGAAATTTATCAAAATAGTTTTCTATTACATAACACGAGCCAACTAAGTCCATGTTGATGTTTTTAACATAAATCGGGCTATAGTGGCCCATGTTATGACCTTTTTTTTTTTTTGCTGTTTCCTAACACGGGTTAGGGAAGCCTGTGGTAAGCAAATGAGTGTTTTTTGGCCTGCATATAACACGGGCTTGGCACCACCATGTTACATAAATTAAACCATGCAAGCCCGTGTTAGTAAGCTTGAATTTTTGGCCTTTCCCTAACATGGGGCTGGGAAGTCCGTATTATGTGTTATAATGGGCTTGGCTAGCCCGTGTTAGTTCTCTTATCCCTTTATTTAATTCATCTTTCATGATTTCAAATTTACTTAATCATTCATACATATAAGTATTGATGCTTATGAAAGATGAATTAAAAAAAAAGATGAAATCATAATAGATGAATTAAATAAAGGGATGAGCGGACTAACACGGACTAGCCAAGCCCATTATAACACATAACACGGGCTTCCCAGCCCCGTGTTAGGGAAAGGCCAAAAATTCGAGCTTACTAACACAGGCTTGCATGGTTTAATTTATGTAACATGGTGGTGCCAAGCCCGTGTTACATGCAGGCCAAAAAACATTCGTTTGTTTACCACCGGGCTTCCCTAACCCGTGTTAGGAAACGGCAAAAAAAAAAGGCCATAACATGGGCCACTATAGCCCGATTTATGTTAAAAACATCAACATGGACCTAGTTGGCCGTGTTATGTAATGGAAACTCATTTTGGTAAATTTCTGAGTTTGTGTCCATTTCAGTAAATAATATATTTATTTAAAAAAAAATCCAAAATTTAAGCCATAGACAAATTACTTAATGCAAGAAAATATATAATTTTTTATTCATTAAAAATATGTTGTCAAAATTATTTAAATAAATTGTCAAAATTATCTAAATTATTACGTTAATTGCTGATATTTTAGTAGGTTTGATAAACGAAACTCATTTTTTATGAAAGAAAAAAGAAAAACTCTTTTTCTTTATTCATAGGTAGTTTTGTCATGCACAAATTTTTCGTGAGTAGTTTTGATAATTTTTTCTATTTAATTATTATTTCAAAAATATTATTATAATGATTTACTTTTATTTCTTATGCTTTCTAATTATTATCAAATAAATATAAAATAAAAATTAATATAATTTTTAAAATAAATGTCAACTTTTTAATCTTTTAATTTTAGTATAAATTTTATAAGGGTAATGCTATTTGAACAAGTGGTTTTGGCCAACCAAGTACAATCAAGTGGTTTATTTCTATGCTAAATAGAATATTATTTCGGTGTCAAATAATATAAAAAAGTGCACCTAAATAAAGTTCTATTTGACACCAAAATTATTTTCTATTTAGCATAAAAATAAATCACTTGGTTGCACTTGGTTGGCGAAAACCACTTGTTCACGTAGAATTATTGATTTTATAATGAACTATCATTTCTTTTCCTAAATATCTAGAACATTGATAAATTAGCTCAAGAAAACAAAAACTAAAATTGTATGATTACTTCTACTCCCATTCCCCAACTCTATATTACTATCTTCCAAATCAGCTATAGTAAAGTATTTAAGGTGTGGTATTAAAAATGTTTTGAAAGCACTACTAAGTGGTTAATAATTTTTTTTATCAAATATCTAATTAGTATTTATTGAAACTGTGCAAGATCTAATTATTTGTATATGCAGATTTTCTGTTATCTTATGTGTGTAAATTTTGTATAAGTGCAAATTAAAAATTAAACTGAAAAAAAAAACTTATGACCATATTAAAATTTCAGATGATTTAAAGCACAAAATTTTTCTGTTGTGTTGGTGGCCTCTGGCAGCCGCACTCTGGTGGCCCCCTTCTTTTCCGTTCACTTCTCTTCTCTTCTCTTCTCATCCCTTTCCAAAGTCCCTTAGTCACTCATGCACGCTTTTGAAGCTGGGCCTTGAAACTTGTAGACAACACAGGGCCCCCAAAAGGTACTCCATAATTATTTAACGAATAATCTTACCCAAACCAGCCTGGCTTTAGTAGTTTAGGAAAAAAAAAAAATCCTGGTATGAAAACATTGCAAATTCACTTAAATAAGTGTTGAAAATATTGTTTTTTATATTTATTCATCGGCAATAAACTTTTAAACATGAATTCAAATATGCAAAGAATTAGTTAGGGGTGTCAAAAATCCACACCAAGCGAAGATTCCTGCAGATATGTTCCGAATGGGAACTCTAATGTGGAGGATTTTTTCCATAAAGACAGAGACAAAGGATAAAATTCCCCTGACGCAGGTGTGGGACTCGAGCAGGGATCCTCGCCTCGACCCCAAAATTTCCCGAACAATATGAAATACCTAAAGTATTCTTATGAATTAATTTCTAGTCTAGGATTTTTAATAATTTCATATCTCATTATGTTGTACTATTTTATTTTTGGGTAATGTTATTTGAACAAGTGGTTTTGGTCAACCAAATGCAACCAAGTGGTTTATTTTTATACTAAATAGAATATTATTTCGGTGTCAAATAGTATAAAAAAGTGCATCTAAATAAAGTTCTATTTGACACCGAAATTATCTTCTATTTAGCATAGAAATAAATCACTTGGTTGCACTTGGTTGACGAAAACCACTTGTTCACGTAGAATTATTGTTTATTTTTTATATCATGTTGAGTTTTAAATATTTTTTTTTTATTCTGGATAAGATGTATTTAAATGATGTTTCACTATATTAATATTTTTTAAATTGTTTTTTAAATTTTTATTAAATTTTCTATTAAAATTATCAAAAGAAAATGAGGAATAGAAAATTCGTAGGAAATGGGAAATTCACGGAAAACGAGAATTGGGAAGAAAATTTTCCCGGGCAGAAAATGGGACGGGGATGGGAACGAGGAGTGGGAAGGCATCTCCCGCCTTCGCTCCGCCCCATTGACACCCCTAGAATTAGTTCTCGATCTGCTTAATTAAAAAATACCGTGAAAAACAAAAAATTTATGAAATCTCACTCTTTTTTATTCATGTGTTTATTAATCTAGTTTTATTAATCAAATATCAAATAATAATAATAATAAAAGGGATAGTAGTCAAAATGATACCTTAACTAAGAGATTTTAAGTTTATGTTTTAAAATGGGAAAAAAAGGTACTTTATTAATATTTGGTTTCATTTATACAAAAGTATAATTAGAGATATAAAGTTCCTTAACTATGAATATAAAAAAAAAATAGATACTAACTGTTATTATTTTGATTCAAGGAAGAATTTCGATATTTTTATGCCTCCAAATATTTGCAATAGATGAAAACATCATTTAAATTATAAGTAATAGAACTAATGTATCATTCTACAGCTTCATATATTTTTTATTTATTTTATTTTTTATATTGAGGTACATTATTTTTATACTGCAACTGTTTCTATGCTATTGTATATTATATTAATGTGTTTTATGAATTTTTCTATTCTAATAATTATAGTTTGTTTATTGTAAGTGAGATATATAAAAATATACAGAATTATACGTAGCATTATCGTAAATCTCTTTCCTTCATGAGTTCATGATTTGATAGCAGATAGTCCCTCAATTGAATGCAGGTTTTACACTTTTTACCGTTAACGTAAATATTTCTACAGCAGACAAAAAAAAGAAGAATCAAATATAATTCATAGTGGCTTAACAAAAGGTACATAAAGCAAAGAACCCGAGCATAATAAAGGGGAGTGCAAATGTACAAAATAAAGTAGCTAGGGAACCTGAGAAGATGATAAGAAAATATGCAAGTACTACTTTAGTATCTATCTAAAATTTGGATCAATTTTCAATTTTATTTTTATTATTTAAAACGTTTAATTTTTGTTCCACGGGATCTCAAATGGACTCAATCTATATTTGTTCTTCTGTAGATTCCAAAAGAAATACTTAATATCCCAGTAATATGTATGATATCAATCAACACAATTAGTTAAGTATTATCAAATAATCTTAATTGAAATCAAAACAGGTAATCATGAGGCCGGAAACAAATTAATTAGGAATTGGACGTGCTAATTTGGCGATATATTATGTTGTTTGCTGCTGTTTTATTTTTTTAGGGAGTCATTAGGAAACTAATAATTAAATTATTATTCAAATTTTATGAGTTATCATCCGAAACTCATATATTCAATGATTAAGTTATCATCCAAAATTTATATGAGTTATCATCCGTAACTCATATTGACTCTTTATTGACCATAATTTGTTGGCTTCCTAGTGTTTTTTATACATATAATCACACAAATTTATTGAGAAAGTCTAAGGAGCCAACAATGTTGATGGCCCATAGTAGCCAACATCCTTTCTTTTTCTCTTCTCCTTCCCTTTTTAACCTTATCATCTCCCTAATTAGACTTATGAGCTCCCTATTAAATTCCGATCTTGATTCCGTAATACTATCTTTTCAATTTTGTAATTGGTTTTTACTTTTTATATTAGATAAAAATTTGTAATTAAATATTTATTTTTTATTTCATAAGAAAAAATAAAAATCTTAAAATATTTAATTTTAGAATAATTTATGATGATATTCTAGTTTAAAAAAACAAAATATTCCAAAAAAAAGTTATTTTTCACCCAAAAAATATTAGAAAATATCTAATTAAAATTTCTTTATCTATTATAAATATTCAATTATAAATTTTTAAACTATAAAAATTTAATTAAATTATAAAAACTAATCGAATAACTAAACGTTTGAATAAGTATGAACGGTAATCCCATGAAAAAACAATAAAGTGGATGATGGAGGGGATGAAAGATGTATGCATGTGAGGATGGTGTGGAAGTGTCGGTGATAGAATCCAAGTTGATGCTTCAACAAGTGCGAAGTGTGTTACATCAGATGATGATTCCCTTAAAAGCAGCAACGGCCTTTTGATCAATCACCAATCATAATGCCATCACCCTTCACCCACATACATACGAGACATGACATTGCCTAATTTGGTTTTTGGATTTCCATTATCTAACGTCCCATCATCAATTTTCATCCTTTCCCACTCTTCCCGCCATGCCACTTATTTTTCTTTCAACTTTCAACCCCCTCCCTAACCCTACCTAGTACTATTGCTACTATCTTCTATGC
>JASCZI010091428.1:3081-23557 GCA_036250425.1 Stylosanthes scabra | reverse complement strand
TATAAATAGATTTTTAGGGATTTAGCTAGCTATTTAAGGAGAAAACTAACCACTAGGGTTAGCATCTCAGTACCTCATACTTCAGATTCCAGATTTTTATTATTGTGTATTTTCAATTATGCAAGGCTAAACTACTCCATTGTTAAGCGTGAGGAGCTCTGTTCACCCAATAATGAGGTAGTCACTATGTACATTCGTTTATTAATTCATTGAGGTATTTTCAGTTATCTTCTATGCATGATTCGAATTCCCATTCTTCATCTCAATAATTTAGAATCACTGAGAGGTGTTCTTAACTTGTCTAGGGCTAGATTAATAAGATTGAGAGATTTATTAGTTTATGCTAGCTGGAAATTGAATCACATAACCAATTAGGTCTAGCTAGAGATAGTCAAGCTAATTGTTATGCAACTAATAATTCTGTGAGTTAAAATTGGATTAGAACTAGTTGGGATAGAGTGACATTTAATCCGATCTAGGATCACTTTTGAGACTCATAAGAATTGGAATCAGATTTAGGTCTTCATCTATTTATTTAATTAATTGACTAAGAGATTAGCTTTTGATTAGGTGAATAGAAACTAAGTTACTAAGAGATTAGGGCTTAGTTAAACCAGATTCGTTGTGCTTGATAACTGAAATCCTAGAATTAGTATTCGAATGTATGCATTGGTCCTCAAGGAAAAAACATCTCCAGATCTCTTAACAAGCTTTCTCATCATTGTTTACACTCAAGTAATTTTCTGATCTCTTTCTTACTAGTTTTCGAAATTCTTATGCTTACAACACAATCTCTGTTTTTGATTCAAATCTGATTAGACAAATTAATTAGTAGTTATTGCTTGGTCCTTTAATCCTCGTGGGATCGATACTCCACTTCATTGTGGTATATTACTTGATACAATTCGGTATACTTGCCGAGATAAAGGGTTTGCGAAAACCACACTATCAAAGGGTGTTTTGATCTTTTATGAATTAGAAAGAAGAGAATATTAGTGTTATAGGATGAGTGAGGTTTGAATGATGGGATGTGGAGAGAGGGAGTGATGGTTTCGGTGATAAGAGAAGAGATAAAATGGTTTTTGGTGTTAGTTTTTTTTTTTTTTTTTGGTGTTGGTGGTTTTTGTTTTAAATGAAATAAAAATGGGAAGGGAGGGTTCGGTTGAAGCTTGTGAGATAGAGAAAATGTTTCTCATTTTTGTATTTTAATAAGAGAATGGTAGTTTTTTGGTGGTATATTTTTTTGGTGTAACTAAAATGGTTAAAATAATTAAAAGAAATGATTAGGGTGTAATAAAAAGGGTGATGTGAAAGAGAGATGTATGGTGTTAGCATGGAAAGAAACCATGCAACCAATAGGATTTAAGATAAGTGGAAAAAGTAGAAGAAATGTTATAATTACCGAAAAGAAAAACGGTAAATTAACAGGTTTAGGATTTTTCGGTGAAATCTTGTCGTCTCATTTATAAAACTCGGTTTGGGTAATTAGGTTTCACTAATATGCTACTGAAAACTCGTCCCTCTCATATCAATCGTCGTATTTTTCATTTTACCAAAATTACGAACAGTCGGATTCGCAAAAACGCGCGTTATCGGAAACGAACGAAAATCTCGTTCAAACAAATCGTGCTAATCATAACTTATCATTCCAAGACAATTTTTAGGGAAATAAACCGCCACTAATAAGCGATTTATTGCTAAAAGCATTTAAGCATCAAAACAGATAATTCCATGCAAACAAACATCATATCATACTTACTAAGGGTAGTCACATCCCCTTAAGACGTCCAAGCATCAATGAAAACACTAATTAGACAGTTCAAGGTTTCTGTCGCTAACGGCAAGTACGATTAAGCGAGGTTTTTACATCAAACAAACACATCACGGCATCGAGTGGAATAAAGTGAATTAAATTTGATAATTAAAAGATTAAAAATCATGTTTTCACATTTAAATATCAATTAGGAGAAAATTCACAAAAGCCTCAAATCACAAGGATAAGTGTAAACTAAGTTAATACAATTCATTATTTTTAACACAAAATTAACAAAAAAAATATGGATTTATCAATTATCCTCTCCTCCATTGTAAGAGGTATTGAGTTCGAGTCTCACTTACGACATCAAAGAAAAAATTGGCCCAATATATGAACACCATTTGCACGTGCAGGACAAACCTTGTAAGTGTTTTTCTTTTGGTAAAGTATACTTTTTGTCCTTAAAATTTTCGAAATGTTTCAAAAATATCCTAATGTTTAATTTTTTTCAATTGTATCCCCGAAGTTTTAAATTTACTTCAATTCTACCCTTTAAATTAATTTTTTAATTATAAATAATTGATATTTTTATTTTTACCAAATTTACTCATCCACATTCTGTTCAAAAAAAAAAAAAAATTACCCCTCTACATCATCATCTCACCATTTTAGTTCATCCACATCACCACCCATCCTATGTTTCATCATCATCACTCCCTTTCAACCCATCTCACCTATGTTTCATCATCATCACTCCCTTTCAACCCATTTCACTGCCCACCCATCTCTACCTCAATCACATTGTAAATCCCCTTCCCCACACACCAATGCCCCAATTCATATCTTTAACACGTGTGCCTCCTTCTTCTTCAATTCTCCAGTTATCCCCAACCTCACCCACTACTTGAACTATGAATAATTGCTCAAGAATTGTTTTTTAAAAGAAAAATGATCTCACAAAAAACTTAATAATAAACATAACAGAATCAAAAAATAAATTAATAGTGCAAGGATTAGAAATAGATACCTAAGCTAGATAATGAATTTGGTTTGGAAGTGTAGTGGCAGTGGTGAAACGGAGTCACAATGGGTGGTGGTGAAGGTGAGGTGGTGGTGATGGTAATGGTGGGTGAGAATGAAGGGTGGAGGTGCAATTAGTGGTGGTAGCAGTGATGTTGTGATAAGTGAATAATGACTGATAAATGAGGATGATATTGAAGTTGGTGATAATAGAGTTGGGATGGTTCAAGTTTTGAGGAGAGAGTGACGGTGAGAGAAGATGAGAAGAACAAAAGATGATGATGAGGTGTGATAGGTAAAATGGTAAAAAAAGATTTAAGAGTACAATTGAAATTTATTGAAACTCTAAGGATAAAACTAAAATTAAACATTAGGAGTATTTTTGAAACTTTTTGAAAACTTCAGGAACAAAAAGTACTTTACACTTTATTTTTTCTTTCGTTTGATGGATTGGACGATCCTTGATTTTAAGCATTACATCATATGTATATTACACATATGCTCACACACTTAACATAGGATTTTTTTTCGTAATCACTCTCTTGTTATGCTATATTTGGTTGGAATTAAGTAAATAGAGAGGAACTGAAGAAGTAAGTGGAGAGGAAATAAAGAGGAGAAGAAAAATGGTGTGAAAGTTTAATTTTCCTCTAGTTTCTTAGATGAATAAATCAACTTTTTCCATTTCTCTTCACAATGGGGAGAATTTTTTTTAGCTGGGTCCCTCCACCTTTTTCATTATCCTCTATATTAATTAGTCTCCTATTTTCTTCTCTCCCACCAATTTTCTCTCCACTTCACCTCAAATAAAGAAACAAAGTCTTAGACTATGTTTGGTTGGAAGGAACTAAATACAGAGAAAGTAAGTGGAGAAGAAGTGAGGAAGAAAAGAGAAGTGAAAGTTTAGGTGCGTTTGGTTTCACTGTGTTTAGTTTTCATTTTCCTTGAAAATAAAAAATAAGAAAAAAAAATTTCTGGTTTAATTCTGTTGAAAATATCTTGACAAAACATTTTCTAAAATTGGTGAAAATTTGAAAACGTTGATTTATTGTAATTAGTGAAGTATAGATGAGTTATGTAATTAGTGAAGTATTAGCAAATGATAATTAGGAACTATAGATGAATTATCTACAATTTATTTTTTTTTTTTGTCGGATAGATTGGACAGTAGCCCCCAATCCTAGGTTAACATCACGAACACATCCACACTACACACTCACACACCCAACATGTGCATTACTCGGTCACCGTCGAGTTTTTGCAAAGGCTAGAAGATTACCACTTAAACTAATGACTTTACGCACAATGCTGATCTCATACACAGGTATTTAGCATGGGAGACGAAGCTCCCTTGCCACCAGGTTACCTTGAGATCCACAATTTGTTTTTTATTTCAAATGAGGTGGGTCATGATTATATTGTCATTGTTTTTCTGGGTTGGGCTAATAATTTTGTTTTTAAATATGGGACTTCTTATGTTCACTTTTTAGGTCACCTAAATGATGTGCATGGCATTTTATTTTTCTAAAGTGTTAAAAGGGTTCAATTGAGTTGGGATGAAAAAAATAAGGAATTTTTATAAATTAAAAAAAATTAATTTACACATTATAATTGATAAACATAAAATATTTTAATAATTATTGCATCATAAGTTTTTATTTATTAATAAAAGAATTTTTTATATCTATGTTCATCATAAATTAAAAATTTATTTAATATTTTATATTTTATAGTTAATTATTTAATATGATGACACTAAATATTAAGAATATTGGTTAAATAAAATAAGAATCAATGCTAACTTGCTACATGTCGAGCTCACTGAGCTCTAGAAGAATTACACATATTTTGTTGTTAGTGAGTTATGTGTGTAAAAAGTTTTTGTGTCTTATCTTGAGTTTTCCAATAACGAGGTATATTATTTTTTTTTCTCGGGTTTATTGAGATATGGATAAAAATATTATGAATTGTGTTAGAAATATCAAGTACATAATAAAAATCAATGGAAACTTGTCTGATGAGTTTATTCCTAACCGTGGCCTCAGACAAGGGGACCATTTGTCTCCTTATTTGTTCATTATTGCAGCTGAAGTGTTCACTATTTTAATGGAGGATGCAGTTTGTAAAGGTAAAATTGATGGAATAAAAATTGCACCGAATGCTCCCACTCTTTCTCATTTGCTCTTTGATGATGATTGCATCATATTTTCAAGAGCAAATGAGGAAGATATTTATCAGCTGCTTTTGATTCTAAACTCTTATACTGAGGCGTCGGGTCAGAGGATAAACCTGCAAAAGTCTGGCATCGTGTTTGGAAATCAAGTTTCTTTGAAAACTAGAATTGATATTGAAGATATTTTGAGCATGCCAGCTTGGGACAAACCAGGTAAGTATCTTGGTCTTCCTGTCGATTGGGGTAGAAGCAAAAATAAGGCACTAAAATGGATAGAGGATAAAATTTGTCTCAAATTGGAAGGATGGAAAGAAAGGTTGCTTAATCAGGTTAGCAAAGTTCTTATAAAATCAGTAGTCCAAGCCATTCCTTCTTATGCTATGAGTGTTCTTAAATTTTCCAAGGGCTTTTGTGAAAGACTATGTAGTAAAATAGCTAAATTTTGGTGTCTTCCAATGGTAGAGATAGGGGCATACATTGGAGGAGTTGGGAATTTATCACTTAAAGTAAAAAGGTAAAAAGGTAGGAGATATTGGATTTAAGGATTTATATCTTCAAAATATTGCCTACCTGGCTAAGCAAGCCTGGAGGATTCTCAAAAACCCCAATTCCATTTGGGTACAAATTTTAAAATCTATCTATTATCCTAATTCTGATTTTAAAACTATCAAGGCCAAAAGCAATGACTCTTGGGTTTGGAGGAGCATATTATCAGGAAGAGATTTTTTGTTTCAAAATGGTAAGTGAGTTATTGGAAATGGTGACAATATAGATGTTTGGAATGATAAATGGATTAGTAAACCGCATAAGATTTTGGAAAATAGGAATACTGAAATTAGAGTGATTAAAGATTTATTAGATCAAAATGGGGACTGGAATATCAATGTTCTCAATAGGCATTTCAATAGAGATACTATTGAGAAAATTGTTAGAACCCTACCAGTTGCATTGTTAAAAGGGATAAATTTGTTTGGCCTTACAGAAAAGATGGTAATTACACAGTTAAAATATGATATCATGTTGCAAAACAAGAGAAGCTTTTGATTTCTGAGGGACCTTCCACAAGCAACGATAATAATGACATTTGGAAAGAAATATGGAGTTAAGTATTCCTCAGAAAATCAAAGGCTTCTTGTGGAGAGTAATGCACAACATAATTCCTATTTACAGCAACCTGTATAAAAGAAGGATTATAAAAAATCAGGAATGCCCAATTTGTAATAAAGACATTGAAACAATAGAACATTGTCTTCTGTTATGTCCATGGACTAGACCAACATGGTTTGGATATCAGATTCAAATATACCCAACAAGAAACAACGTTAATTCCATGCAGATCTAGTTTATGGATATAAAGGAAGAAATGAGCAAAATTATGGGACATGATTATAAAAATTATATAAGCAAAGTTGCTTTTTTGTTATGGGAAATATGGAAATGCAGGAACCAATTTGTTTATTAGCACAAAAAAGTTCAACCGACGGAGGTGGTTTTCAAAGCAAATTTGCTTGAGAAAGAATTCAAAGCAAGTCAATAAGATCAGACCCATGAAGCACAAGAATTGCCTAGAGTAAAAAAGCAGATAATCTGGCGACCTCTTCCAACAAATTGGTTGAAGTTAAATGTAGATGTAGCTTTCAATCCAACTATAAAAACAAGAGCCATAGCAGGAATTCTTAGAGATTCAAAAGGAATTTTTTTAATAGCTTTTTCAAATAATATTAAAACAATCTCTCCAATAGCTACTGAGGCATCTGCAATAAAAAAATGCTTTGATTTTATGTTTGAACATGAATATAGAAAAAACATTAATAGAAACAGATAATCAAAAATTGACTCAAGCTATAAAATCAAAGCATACTATCTTTGAGATTGATTCTACTTTGCAGGATATATGGGCTTTGTTAGAATCATTAACAGAATCGGGCTTAACGTGGGTGCCGAGACAGGGAAATAGCCTAGCTCATGAAGTAGCTAAACTTCAACAGCAACAAGCACTCAACTCTGATTGGAGTTCTAATTTGCCAGCACAAATCAATGACATGTTGCAAAGAGATATGAGAAAAGCATCATCAAACATCAGAGATCTGATTTGAAGACTTTGTAATGTCTTTGATTTTATCCTGCTTGGCATCAGCTCTCTTGGACCCATATTGCCCTTCACCATAACAGAGTTGAAGCTTGTGTTGTCCTACTATCCTTATCTTATCTCTTGATAATTGCTCTGTCTCTGAGTATTGGCTACATAGATATTTTGAGCCTTTCCAAAATTAGGATAGCTCTTTTCCTTTCTATTTGGGGATGGGTGTAACAGGTTATGGGTAGAGGTTGTGTGGGTTGGGTCTTTAGGCCAACTCACTTGTCCAAAAAAAAGAAAAGAATAGCCATAATTCTTGGGTATTTAATTAATTATTTAAAATATAAACTATTATATCTAATTAATTGTTAATTGTACAATATAATTTGGTATTATCAAATTTTTTTTTGGTATTATCAATATTTTTTTTCCGATATACTTGGATTGTCAATAAGTTAATATGATCTATGTTGCTTATTGTGATTTTTTATAAGCTAAATAATTTTTTTAGACATGAAAAATATAGGCCCAATATAAAAGAAAAAGAAGCCATGGCTCCAGAAGAATTGAGAAGACAATGTATATAAGAAAAATGAAGAATAATTTTGTTAGATGGGCACTAAAGTGGGAGGGAAAATGGGTATAGAGGAAAAAAATTAAAATAAATGTGTACAGAGAAGAAACAAATCTAAAATTAAATACATGGGCTGAATAAGAATTGAACTGGATTCTATAATCTTGGGTGATTTTATACTTGTTTATTTTCTTTTTGTAGTTTCGTTTTATGAATTTTTTATTTTCTTTGAATTTAAACTCTTGTAAGACTTGATTTGTCCGGAAGGCTTTTGCTTGAAATATCACAAAAAAAAGTCATGAAGTTCATTCCTCATGGTATCATAAATGGTGGTGACCGTTCATATGAGTGGTTATGTGGACTCTTGAGTGGTAGTTAGTTAGGTTAGTGCTGCATGCCAGGGAAGCTTTTGGGTTCTTATTGATGAAGATAGAGTATCGACAACAACAACAATTAACTCTCTCCAATGATGAAGTACTCTATGTGAAAAAGAGGAAGAAGTTAATGTATTAGTTGGGTTTTGTTGGATATGGGTAATTGAAAAATAGATGCTTGGTGAAAATAGTAGTGGCAGCTTCTATATTTGTAATTTTTTAACAAAGGCAATGGTTCATATAGTAGCAACCAAATGGACGGGCAGTTTAGTGACAATCATTTATTGTTGGTCTTTGACTCTTTTAGATATAAAAAGCTATTGAAAATTTTGTTTTATCTTTTTAATTTATTACAAAATAAGCAAATCAAATTTATTTTCAGTGTTTTCATTTTGTAAAAGTAGAAAACAATGAATCAAAACAAACTTGTTTTAAACAAGTTGAAAACTTGGGAATGAAAATATATATATATTCTTATACCAAATGCACCATTAATTTCATTTTACTTGTTTGGATGAAGAGAAATCAACTTTTCTTTCATTTATCTTTACAATCGAGGAGAAATTTTTTTAGGTGGGTGCTAGCACTTTTTCATTTTGCTTATGCACTTCTCTTTTATTTCCTTTCCAACCAAATAAGAGAAGTTAATCAACTTCTCAATTATTTTCGTCATTCCCACCAATTTCCTCTTCACTTTACCTCAAGCAAACAAAGCCTTAAAGACAACATTCATACACAATGTGGTTTCTTAGAAGGTACATGAATGTACTATTTTTTTAAACTTTTTTGTCTTACACACACTCTTTAAGCAAACAAAGCCTTAAAGACAGCATTCATACACAATGTGGTTTCTTAGAAGGTACATGAATGTACTATTTTTTTAAACTTTTTTGTCTTACACACACTCTTTAGCTCACACACATACTATTTATTCCTTGGGTTTGAATCTCTTTGCAGCTCTGTAGAAAGATAACAAATCCTCCACTTGTGCTATTGCCTCGATTGCCATGAATGTGCTAGTTTAACGAGGCCTCAGTCTCCAATGTGCTTTTTTTTTTACATTACACATACATACACACATTTCACACACACTTTAAACTTTAAAGGTTCATTTCAACCACAGTTGGTTATTGAACCTTGGTGGGGCAACTTGTGAGGCAAATAGTTTTGCCCTCCAATGCACTTAGATTGTGTTTGGTTCATGTCCATGTTGAGACATGACCACATGTGTCTATCGTTTGTTCTATAGGCATCATTTGTTTAGTGTATATCTCCACTCTAGATATGGGAATACATATACTCCGTTTGGATAGTAAGCCACAAAACTTTGATAGACATGATTACACACAAATGGACGCAAAATACATATATTTAATGTATCACCAAAATGACGAGATATAAGAATACAATTCATTAGACACAAAAATTTACACTTTTATCCCTTATTAATTTTCACAATACCAATTATGTCCTAACCCTAACTCCTCTTCTCCCCTTACTTCTTCCCCACTTTAATCAGTGGCTCACCAGTCCTCACCCTTCTTCTTTCATCTTCCCAGACAACTATCACCCATTCCCACACCTCCCTCTCCACATTGTTCTCATTGTTGTCGTCGTAGGTTCATACCCACCTCTCTTCTTCTTTCGCGCGAGCGTGGTCTCTCTCTCAAAATTGTCGCCACTGCCATAGTCGTCTTCTCTAGATTTATTTTCACATTTCTTCCTCAAGTTTTAGATATGTGATGCCTCCACTTCACCTATCTTCAACGAGTTTCATATTTCACAGCATTTACTGCACCTCGTTGGCTACAATTTTTACCGCCTTGACCTCCGTTGGCTCCACTTTTCACCACCTTCATCTCATCTCATCTTCATTCTTTTTTTCCTTTCATAAAACATATATGCTTGACCTTTCTCGATGCTTTGGGGTGGCTTACCAACCGACTCAGCAGTGATCGATGACAGAATGGTACGAACAAATCAAAGTCATTGGATTTGGTAGTTTTCCATTGACTTCTCTCTTAACCCCTTTGCATATGTTCCTAAAAGGGTGTGCACCTCTAGGCGGGGATAAGATATCTTGTCCCATTCCCTTCCTTTTTCTCTTCTGTTATATCTTTTTATTTTTGAATCTCCATTTCAATTTTTTCTCTTTTTAATAAAATAAATATTGAATTTGTTTTGAAATTACAGTTATGATAGTTGTTGATAACCTAATAAAAGTTGATGATAGACTTTTGTGATGAGGTTGAAATATGGTGGTGGTAGTGGTGTTAGTGGTAGATGATGGCATTTGGTAGAGAAGTAATAAGGACAATATTGACATTTGAGTTAAATTATTATATCTTATGTCTTCTTGCCAAACACATTGAAATATTTGTGTATTTTTATGTCTATGTCTATGTCTTCTTATGTATTTATGTATGTGCCCATGTGTTTAGAAGACACTAACCAAACACAGTTTAAGACACAAAATTAGATGCGATACAGATACACACAAAATGACATAAATTCCATGTCTTTTGTTAGTTTGTGTCCACCCAAGATGGTAAGACACACAGACAAGGTGATGGACATGGATCTCGCTTTCATTTTTTACAATATTATTCTTATTAGTTTTTTTAATTTCCAAAGAATACACTTTGCCTTTCCTCTTCTTATTTGATTTTTTTTGCTCTTGCACATGTTTTACTACTCTCTTCTTCCTTTATGTAAACAATAGATGTTCCAACTCTCTCATAATGTCAAAACCATGCTTACATGTTACCACGAACAAAAGGGAGTCAACGTCCAATACTGTATGGAGATCCACACTTTTATGAAATAAAAAATTAAGATATTTAAATAGATGAAAGGTGTGATAAAATAAAATAATCTTCTCAATTGAATGGCAAAGCAAAACAAGCGTTCAAAGTATTATAAAAATTAAAAACCTATTAGAATATTGGACAAACCCTTTAACACACTTCCAATTTAAATGGTTGCATTATATCCAAAGAGCAAGCACAAACTTTCAATTTTTGTTGGTTCAATTTGCGGTGATGAAAAACATGGAGAAGAAACAGAGGAAAAGGGAAATGAGGAGCCCTAAAAAAATATTTTCTTTATTTTTATTTTTAAAATTCTTTATGATTAAATTAAAATTAATGATAAAATTAGGATTTTAATTTATGTATTGACCATGCCTTGTGAAACCAAACACAAATTTACACACTATATTAATATTATGTCCACTATTTTCAAATACTATATGCAAGCACATGTATTTTATGTCTATGTCTTAAATATTTGTGTCTTAATGTCTATGTTTTAATATATACATCAACCAAACGGAGCCTTATGAGCGTCTATTGTATGGACACACAAAAAAAATTAATATGTAGAATCTTACGTGTCCCATGGGGGGCAGGGGCTACCCCCTGTTCCCGCCATACCCCTGCGACGGGTAACAGGAACCCATTCCCAACTGGGTAGCCGGATCCCCGCGGGTATTCATGGATTTAAAAAGAAAATTAAAAAACTAGATCTGATTCAATAATAATAATAATAAGAAGAAGAAGAAGAAGAAGAAGAAGAAGAAGAAGAAGAAGAAGAAGAAGAAGAAGAAGAAGAAGAAGAAGAAGAAGAAGAAGAAGAAGGTTTAATATAATAAAGTCCCTATAGTTTGACCTAATTTTCAATCAAGTCCTTGTAATTTTGTTTTCAATTGAGTCTCTATAACATATTAAAATTTGTAATCAGGTCTTTACTGTGAGAAAGACGTCAAAATTAACGGAATATTCTTTGAAAAAAATAATATTCATTGACTATAGGCATAAACCCTAAATTGAAAGACTCAATTTTTTTTTTGTGTTGGCAAAAATACCCTGACCTACTCATGCACGCCTCACTCCTACTCCCACTCATACTCTCACACTTTACACTTTTCTCCTCACTAGTTCTCACACCTTACAGATAAACATTGGTATACATTTTCAGAAAAGAGAATTTAGATAGGTGATTTATTGCACGCCATAGATGGAGATATGGGTTGAATATAGGAGTTTACCATAAAATAAGAAACATTGTTCTAGCTGCTACATGAAGGCTACTTCGTTATGGTACCAGATAAGATAGAACAAATTTGGTAACCATGTATGAATGAGTTATCAACTAAATTATCAATGCATCTCATGCAATGAAGCAATATCTAGTGTGATAGCCCACTGGAGCAATTTAGGCCCAATGGAGCAACCAATGAAGCAATATCTAGTGTGATGGCAAGGTACCGAACGACGTTAGTACATTTGGTCCCTTAAGAGCTTATTTTGTGGTTCAATAGAGTTACGGCATTAGCACCTAATCTCAGCCATCTAACTCGTAACTATGATAATCAAACACAGTAAAACATGAACTCGGTCTTTCCAGAATCTTACCATCAGTTCAGCATTTGGTATATCACAGATCTTAATATTTACTTAATTGGAACTATTATGATGCAAAAAGTAAGGATTTTTATGGATAATCACCGCAAAATATTAGATTTTTTATGATTTTTATGGAGGATTCATGCCTCTTTGAAAATTTTTCCTGACTTCAAGACCTTGAATGGGAGTTTCAGGAGAAGCGAACCTATCTAAGGTTAGGGGTGGGGTTAAATAGGTAGATTCAGACTTTACAAATGGAATTCTAACGCTTTCTGTCCATAGGGACCTGATTACAAATTTTAATGTGGTATAGGGACCCAATTGAAAACAAAAAAATTACAGGGATTTGATTGAAAATTGGGTCAAACTATAGAAAATTGGGTCAAACTATAGGGACTTCCAGCATAATTAAACCTAATAATAATAATAATAAATAACAAAAAACTCAGATATGCAAATCTTCTCCTCGGACCACCATCTTATACATCAAATCAAATTAATATACAAAATTACATACAAAATTTAACATAAACAAATATGCAAACATTTACCAAACATTATTAAGCATCACAACTAGAAAAGGAGACAAACTATGCAGCAAGGAACCAGTGAGATGTTGTGGAAGGAAGGCGAGATACTACAGGTGATGGACTGTCCAAGATTTGTCATCGACGCGACTACAAAAGAGGCGGAACAACACGTTTCAGGTAAATCAAAGGAGCAGAATAAGCGGAGCAACTCAATGCAGAGGTACGCTTGAAGAAAAGACAACGATGCGAAGGGATGGCGAGGCTCTTCGAGCTGGAGACTCGCAGTTGCTGGTGGCGATGGAGGCAGCAATGAGACTTAAGGGGTCGGTGAGAGGAGTGTATGTGTGAGTTTCAAAGAGAGGGTTAGGAGAGGGATATGAGGTACTGACGTATGAGGTTTAAGGCGTGAGGCATGAGATGGAAGGAGAGGGAGGCAAGAGGCTAGAGATTGGGGAATTAGGATTTTCAGTAGATGAAGGAGGGATGGCAATTTTATCTGTCCACGTGGAGATCTTCCAAAAAGATGCACGATAGAGAGCTTGTTGGGGATTTGCTAAAACCTAGCGAGGACGAAGACTCGCCCCATGAATAAACGGGAACGGGGCCGGGGATTGAGGTACCCGCCCCACGTGGTCCCGGTAAATCCCCACTTAAATGAAATTAAAAAATATCCTATATATATGTTGAATTCATATTATATTATGTTAAATCTAGCAATGATTGTGATAGATTATGTTAAATTGATGTTGTGGTTATATGTTTTAATAGTTAATATATTGAATTTTGTTGTGTTGAATAGTTAATAGTTAATTGTGTTGTATTTATAAAAGAATTTATTAACGTTTGATAGCTATGGATGTCCACGAACATTTGTCTTCCCCACGGGGATATTTAAATGGGGACCCGGGCCCGTGATAGGGATGGAGCAGGCACAGGGGTCAAAAATATAAACTGGGACGGGGAGCGGGGGAGGGATCCCCACGCCCCCAGATCCACATTACCATCCCTTTTGAAGGGTTTGAGTTAGAGAATTAGGTGTGAATGTGAGGCTAGGGTTCTCATATGTGTATATATATTAAGGGTATTTGTGTATTTTCCTTTTAGTAGGTACTAAACGGGTACCCATGGGGCAGGTACCTCGACCCCGCCCCGCCCCGTTTAATTAACGGGTACCCGCCCCGTTCCCCGCGGGTAAAAATGCCCCCCCATATCCGTGGTACCCGCCCTGTCGGGGAAAATTGCCATCCTTATACATGTGTTTGACCGGCGTGTAATGCATGTGGAAAAGCAGATTCTTGTAAAAGTTGTCATCGCAGGTTGTAGGTTGACAAGCTCAGGCTTTTTCGATTTATAGCCCCACCATGTCAGTGAATGAAGGCCAATATCTTTGTCAGTTGAAAGGGGATATAATTTTTTTTATCATTCGGATTTGTGCTTTTTATGTATATGTGAGAATCACATATTTGGGTTGGCCCTTTGAAAAATGCCTCGAATCAATTTAAAATTAGGTAGAAGATTGTTTTCTTATTATTTTTTGTCAGTTTAAAAAAGAACAAGACCATTTGAAAATTTGAAGTATTTTAATATAAAAAAATAGCAAGACCATTCAGGTTTTTGAATTTTCCTCCAACTTCTAATTTCCTTTGCTTTTTCATTTTCTTATTTCTAAAACTCAAATAAAATACAAATTTCACATGCAACAAATACCAAACACAAAAAAAAAAAAAATCATCCTTTAACAGAAATATCTAATTCATTCTAAACTGCTAGTTGCTCATTCATCACAGGGATAAAAGACACCCAAAACCATATACACATTACTTAGCAGATTATCTATTTCTTTTGATCAATAATTGACATAGCGCGTGTTTGAATTGGTGTTTGTTAAACTAAAATTTAAATGAATGTGATTTGATAAAACTCCATAAATAAAACAATAACAAGTTTAAAGAGTATGGTTGGTAGAAAAAAGATAAATTTTTAGAGTCAATGGTTGAACACTCGTTAGTGAACGCAAAAACTAAAACTTTTTGCTTACTTATTGAATGTGAATTGTGAGTTTGAGTTAAAAAAATAGCAAAACAAAAAATTAAAGCATTATATATCATTTTTCACTTTCATATTGTTATTTATCCTTTTTTTTTCACAATGTTTATATATTTTTTTAATTGTTATACCTTACAATTTTTTTATTTTTGGTTTCACATCTCAAAAACTCCTTTATCTCACGTTATTTTTAGGGCTAACATGCTACACCATTCGTTCAATGTCCACGTCTTACTCTTGCAGGAGAGCGGATCCTCTCCTGTGTTAAAAAAACTTGACAGCATCCAGTGTCTAATCCTGATTATTGAATAAAATTAACGGTGATAATTACAACTAACCATTACGACGCCGTTTATTTCTCTCACAACTTATTTTCCAGCGTCGTTTATGCTAGCCTTTTCTCTTCTTCTTCTTAGCATTACGTACTAATTCTCATTGGGCTAATATTGTTGACGTTGGTGATGTCGTTATTACTTCAACCTTGGTTTTTCTTCTCATCCCTTCTTCCTTTTGGACCGCTCCATCTCCCTTCTTCTTCTTGTACCGCTCCATCTATTCATTTCTGATATCGATGATGCTGCTACTTGACCTCGTGAAATTGAATTTCTCTTCGTACTTCTTGTTCACACTAACATGAGACTAATAACTTGGGTGAAAATGGTATATAATAAAGGAAAATATTTGGTAATCATAATTATATAGCCATAGGTAACTATTACTTACTATATTTGAGTTTTTTTTAATGCTTAAATGAGTTTTATACATATACATGCCTACACGCTGTTAACTAGGTTACAATATGTATAAGTTTATTGAATATATTTTGATGAATGACAACCATTGAAGAATTGATGATTCACTTTAAAAGCAGAACAACAACGACAAGAAAACAACGTCCGCAAGATTGAAG
This sequence comes from Stylosanthes scabra, assembly GCA_036250425.1. Classification (NCBI taxonomy): domain Eukaryota; kingdom Viridiplantae; phylum Streptophyta; class Magnoliopsida; order Fabales; family Fabaceae; genus Stylosanthes; species Stylosanthes scabra. The sequence goes on along the minus strand of JASCZI010091428.1, from coordinate 7,691 downwards.
ATGTTTTAGAGTCTTAGGACTTGGTAATTATCTTGTCAAGAACCAAATTAAAATATCTCTTTCACACACGCACTTAGAAAATGTTTTAAGAAACGTTTTACAAAGTGTTTTCGAATGTTTTTGTTTTATAACAAAACCATATTATATATGTTAGCCAAAAACGTTTAGAAACTTGTTTTCAAAAATAAAAACCCTTAGGAATTGATTATAACAAGTTTAGAATCAATTCTTTGAGGAATAAAACGTTTTTGAGCTATTTTGTACTATGGGTAACGGTTACCCACCTTGGAGTAATTATTCTCAGGAAGTAACGCCTTGGGTAACAATACCCACAATCTGGGTAACGTTACTCATAGCCAAAAATTCAAATTTTGGCTCAACAGTCACATGAGTATCATTATCAATATAGAAGTATCGATACTCACGACTGTTAATGCACAAAACGGCTAGTTTTTGACATAATGACTCCTCTCCACTTAATTAGCAACATTCTAGTTTCTTTAGAGTGCTATAAATAGATGGTCTGAGGTCATACACAACACATATTCTAAGTATTCTTGTGCTTATTTCTCAATTTCTACATAATTTCAAAGTGTTTTTTACACATATTTGAGAGATAACCAAAGTTTGATTTATAGAGCTTTAATTGTATTCATCTACTCTTTCAAGAGAGCTTTCATTTTTTTTTAGAATTTTGTTTGTTTTAAAGAATCGTGATTCTATTTGTTTGAGTAACTTGGAGTGTGATTCTCCAAGGGTGTGAGACTTGATAAACACTATACACGGTGAGGATACAAAGATCAACACTCAAGGAAAAATCTTGAAATTGGGATCCTTCGAGTGGAGTGGGTTAGTCGTTGGTGATCAAGATACCTTGAGGTGTTAGATTCAAGTGCTCGTTGTTGTATCGGTTATCAAGCACCTTGAAGTTTGGTGGTTTAGTGGAACTTCTCAATTGCGATTGGAAAAGAGTAGACGTAGGCAAGAGTTGTCCGAACCACTATATATTGTTGTGTGATATCTCTCTAAACTAAATCTCTTTATATTCTTGTTATTTATATTTATACAAGTATTTTGGAAAGTACAAGCTCCTCTTAAGTACTTAAGAATTGACTTAAGTCCTTGAAAAAGAACTAATACAAACCATTTAAGTTATTTATATTACAAGTCTTTTATATATTTGTAAAAATTTATCATTATTATATAGATACTCAATTCACCATCTTCTTGAGTATCCGTGCTATTGACTAACACATGCCTCTTTTTTTATCATACCATTCATTTGTTATTGATTTTGAATTAATCTGTTGGCATTTATCAATGCTGAACTGATTTTAATAATTATATTTAATGCCAAAACCTTTGGCAACGTTAAAAAGAATAATAGAATACAATCTATCTATTAATTAAATCTATTAAAATATAATAATAATAAGTATTTATTAAAATATTATAAGTATAGGGGTGCATGCTCATTGCTTGACATTTTGGTGGCCTAATTGAATGACAAATGGTGAATTTATTTCAATGACAAGTGTCCATTCATAATTTATTGTTCAAATATTGAAATTCAAATAAGTATAGAAATGATTAATGGTGAGAGTGAGAGAAAGAAAAAAATATTCTTCTTTCGTTAAAATTCAAAATGAGTTCTCATCTTTTAAAAATTTGAAATCTAATAGAGAGTATTAGATTTAAAAAAGAAAAATAATAAACATTGAACCAAACATTTAAAGATGCAAATTTGAATTAGGCCATCTTTAATTTGAATTTCAAACCAACATTTAAGAAGAAAAAAAACCTTTCTTCTGCTTCTACTTCTAGTTCTTAATAAATTTCCAAATTTTGAGGAAAAAAAGAAAAGAATGAAAGAAAAAAATGAAATGAAAAAGCAGTCAGGCAAGGCAGAGAAGGGGCAAAACAATTTCAGGCAACTTTCGTGTCAGGAACTCAAATTCTATTAGTGGCTCCTGTTTTGTCGCGTTTTCCAGCATAAGCGGCGGCTGCGACGCTTTGATAAAGTACTGGCACCGGCAGCGCGCTCTCTAGCAGCGACTTCTTCTCTTAGTTGCTTCTTCATCAATGCGACGATAGGTTTGGGTTTGGGTTTGGGTTTTTTCACGGGTTTTTCAGTGCTTCTCTTTGATAATTTCTTCTACCATTGTCATGGTTGTAGGGTTGGATTTCTTGCCTTGTGCTTGTCAAGGGTAACTTCCCAGAAAAAATAAGCTGCTTTTCCCAACTCATTATTTCTCTTCCGGAAGGTATTCTCTCTTTTCCTTTCTGGATTATTAGATATCTCCCCTTCTTCTTTTTTCTCCCTATTTCCAACGTTCATAACTCCATTTGCCATGAATTTTATGTTGTCATATCCTATGATGCACGGACACTAACACGGGCACAGGACCCGACACGACACGTGACACGGCGACACACCAATTTCAACTTTTTCGTATGATACGGAGACACGACATATATATAAAATATAATGTATTTTTAACAAAATTAAAATAATATTTTGATATTTTATTTATATTAAAATTTAAATAATATTTTAGTGTCATGTCCAAAAAGTGTCCGACACGTGAACACGCCAATTCAACGAAATGTCAGTTCTTCATAGGTTTTAATTTTTTTAATGAACTAAATAAGTTATGATTCCGAGTTATTGCTCATCAGATTAATGCACATTGTTATATACCCCACCACCACGTACTTCTCCAAAACGAATCAGAGTTGCAAGGTTACATAATTTATTTGAGAAAATTTTCTTTTATTCATTTTTCTGTTTTATTTATTTATTTTTGGAAGTTGTTTTGTCTTTGGTGGTTTTCAATTTGCATTGATTGTGTGATTTTGTGGATTTCCAGAGAAGAAGGAGAAAGATTAATGAAAAGATTAATGTTTTACCGAACTTAATTCCCAATTCTAATAAGGTACATTAGTATATTATAATACAATAATTATAGACAACCAAGTATTTTTAACAACCAAGTCCAACCAAGTTTAAATTTTCCACGCGCTTTTAACGTAAATTTCTGCAACTTCTTCTTTTTCCTCCTTCCTCCTTCTGCAACATCTTTTTCTTCCTCTTCCTTCTCATCATTATTCTTCTTCTTCTCCGTCAACTCCGCTGCTTCTTCCGATGACGATGACGGCGGCAGTGGCGACGGCGACAACGACAACAAGGAGGATGATGAGGACCTTGACGACGACAACAGAGAAGAAGAAGACAATGACAATAGAGAAGAAGATAACAACGACAACAACAGCGGCGAGGAGGAAGACGAGAAGGAAGAGTAGCAGCAGGAGGTGGAGGAGGAGGAGGACTAAACTAGAAAGAAACTAAGAATGAATTCTCTAAAGTAAGTGATGTAAAAATCCTAAAATGTGATAATGTGATCAAGTCCTCTCTAAGTATGAAGTTTTCCATCTATATTAGGTTTATAAAAGAGATAAATGAAATACAAATGCATTGGAAATGAAATTTCAATTCTGCCCAAGAACAGAGTGTTCCCACGCCTAGACTTTGGCTTCCACGCCTAGGCGTGGGCCTCTGCTTCCAAACTTGGCTTGCTTTCCTCTAAATAGAACCTCCCACGCCTAGATTTTGGCTCTGGTGCCTAGGCGTGGGTCTTGGATGGTCAAGGGATGCCTATGCGTTGGTGTGGCGCCTAGACTTTGAGCTTGGGATGCTTGGCCACGCCTAGGCGTTGGCTTTGAGTGCTCCTGGAGGCTTGATCAGTGTTTGGCCACGCCTAGGCATTGGATTCCATGCCTAGGCGTGGGTTGCTTTTCCTCAGGTCCCAGCTTGGACGCCTAGGCGTTGAGTTCCATGCCTAGGCATGGGGCTCTGTCCAGAAATGCTCAAAAACTCCGTTTCTTGCTCCTCAAGCTTCCTTTATCCATTTTTCCTGTAATTTAACGATAAAATACTCAAAGTACCAATGTTTTCTCATATTTAACCATGCACTAACATTTTATTCTATTTTTGCCAACTTTGGCATGAATCTAAGTTAATTAGATGAAGACTACAACATGGATTAGGAGAATTTATCTACAATGATGCTCATGCATCACAACACCAAACTTAAACCTTGCTTGTCCTCAAGCAAGCTGAAATCATACGTTAATTCCTTTGTTTCAAGTGTGGGAATCATTAAGCTCAAATTCAAACTTCAATCAATTCTTATCCTCTATTGGCCATTGATCATTCTTAGATTCAAATTGTTTTGCTTATTTCAGAATTTGATTGTCCAAGTAACTAAATGATCAACCTTTTCGAAATTTTTGGGTAGTCCTTCTCATCTTTCCTTATGCTTATGACTCTTATTGTCTTGTTATTAAGGAGGCTTTTTAGAATGAGTTTTTCAATCAACAATACCGAGTTTTTAACCTCAAGTTGCTAGGTGTTGAAGCACCCCATTGGATTTACTAGCTCAAGCCCATCCTCATAAACATTTCAACACAAGCATGTGGCCTTCAAATCTATTACTTTTTTGGCTCATTTGTCTCATTGAGGCAGCTATTTAGTATGGGTTTTCGATCAAACAATCCCGAGTTTTCAAGCTCAAGTTTCCAAGTGATAAAGCACTCCATTGGATCTAGAT
>JASCZI010091427.1:501-18145 GCA_036250425.1 Stylosanthes scabra | reverse complement strand
AAAAAAAAAAAAAAAAAAAAAAAAAAAAAAAAAAAAAAAAAAAAAAAACACAAGAAGTAAGTCCATAATAATGGTGAATCACCATCATTATTCTTCAAAAGAAAGAAGGGAAATAATGGAGCAAGAGCTACTTAGAGGGCGTGATGTGGCAAATCAATTGCTTCAAGTTCTTGTTCATAGATCCAATAACAAGAACAATGATGATGAACAAGGGTTGATGTTGATCTTACCATTTGCTGAAGATCTTGTGCACCAAGTGCTAAGATCATTCACAAACACCCTTTTGCTCTTGAACAGCTCCAACAATAATAATAATCATAATAATAGTAATATCGATGGTGCAATTTTTCCTATCACTATGAGAGATTTATCTTCTTCTTCTTCCTCCCCTTCAAGAAGCCAAAAGCATGAGGATTTGGATGAGGCTTGCAAAAGTTTCCACACTAAAAACCGAAGAGGGCGCTACAAGAGAAAGTAAGAGTTATTTACAATAAGTCAGTTAATTACTCAAAAAAACCTTTTTTTTCAAAAAAAAAAAAAAAACCCTTAATTTTTTTATTTTTCATATTTTAACTATCTCACTCTTATTTTGAAGAAAATAATAGCATTTATTATTATTATTATTATTTGGAATATATATTAACCCTTTATTTTTATTCTATCTATTAAGAAGATAATTGAATATATAATTGTATGATTAGGATTTTGCAGATAGATAATCTCCATTTGTTAAAAGGACTCGGTTCCTCCAATAACAACACATATATGATCTAAGCTAATGTATCTTTTTAATTATGAAGAGTTCTTATGTCATTCACTTTATAGAAAAAACATTTTACTCTATAAAAATTTATAATAGCAAATTTTATAATACTTTTTTTCCTTAATTTTAATATCCTGTTGTTGGTATTTATGTTATATATGCATTAAAAAGTATTTATTATATTTTGTTGGTGTCTAAAAAAATATTTATTATATGGTGGAAGAAATGACAATTTTTTATTTAGATCGATCGAATACTGTTAACAAGTTGGTTTTAATAATTATGGTAGTTTCGAAATCTAAATCAATACACATCTGTCATAATTACACTTAATTGTCATCACATAAAATTTTAATTTATTTCTTTATATATTAGTGTTATTTAGTAAATTTTTTATTTTATTCTATTTAACTTTTAGGTTAATTTTTAAATATAGTCCCTGCCTAACTTATGATTATAGGGTGTATATTTTGTACTTTAGTGCCTAACAATTTTGTTAAATTCACATTAATACCTTATTCCATCTCATATCCTTTTTCATTGGAATTATAAAACAGCAACTTGATTACTTGGTCAAAATTTGAATGGACCCATTATTAGTATCATAATCATTGGATCATCAATTGCGATCTAATATGCTTTCAGATAGTAGCTAAGAGTATTGGATTAGCTCATCAGCAAATAAAATTGTTTATTAATTAACTGGTTTAATTTTTGTCTTGATAAGATCAACTGAACCAACTTGGGAGAGGGACAATCCAATTCTATTTGAAGATGGCCATGCATGGAGGAAGTACGGACAAAAGAAGACAATAAATTCAAAATTCCTCAGGTATAATTTCATTCTTCAATTTCAAACTATTACTTAATTTGCTTCTTATTTACGTGTAATTAATTAAAATTATAATTACCAATCTAATGAACATTATTATTAATTGGTTATGTATTAGAAAAAATTGTTTTCTTTATATACTATTTAGAAGATAAATGTTATAGTGTCTAAAAGTATTTTACTTAATTTAGAAAAAAATTTAAAAAGTTAATATTTTATTAAAAAATATTAAAATAATAATTTTAAATATTTAATAATATTTAATAATATTTAGCTTAAAAGAAAAAATTCAGTAAATAAATTCGATACTAAAATTACATACATCACAGAATTGGCCTATCTATAAATTGTCTTTAAAACATAAATCTAGAGAGTGAGAGATAATAATAAAATTGATGGACAAGTGTGTCCTTTCTATCTAAGCATTATATGTATTATCCTACGATACTTCTTATTACTTTTGGAAGTACAAACAAATTTTGATTTCTCTAATAATCATTAATTAGTCATGTATGAGTGATTTAAGAAAAAAAAGAATTGAATGGATTGATGGCAGGAGCTACTACAGGTGCAGTCATAAGTATGACGAGGGTTGCCCAGCAATGAAACATGTTCAAAGAATTCGAGAGAATCCTCCATTATACCGAACAACCTATTATGGTCATCACACTTGCAAGAACACTCTTTATAATAATGAGGAATCAATTATTATTTTGGAACATGAATCTAAGTCTTCAATGTTCCTTAGCTTCAATAATAATAATAACAACAATAAGAGTATCATCCCTGCTGCTAGAAGCAAAGAACAACAATTTTCAACACCAACTTTCAGATCAACAAAACAAGAGCCAGTGGAAACAGTGATTCAAGATGATCATCAGAGTCAATTACTATATGATGATCACCATGAGGTTGATTTTGCTAAGTTATCATCATCACCATCACCATCACCATCTTGCATTGATGATAATACTACTACTGTTCATAAGTTTGATGACAATAGTTATTATGATTGTGGATGGGACTTGGATTATTTTGATGGCTTGCCATGTTTTGGTGATCAAGATCAGTTTTTGATTATGCAAGAGGTTTAATTTGCTTACTTCATATGTTGGAAGGAAGCTTCGTTATAATTCAAAAAATTGAGTGATGATTTCGTTTTCATATTGGGAAAAAAAAAAATAAAAAAGCAGTAAAAGCTTGTAGTACTCTTCTTCACGATCATTTGCAATTATATTTAGACCAATTAGAAGATCAATACAAATTATTGTTTTTTACTAGTATTTAACCAATAATATTTCAAATTGTTAACTAAAATAGGATATAAATCTATTGAGTTAGAAGTATTAAATAGTGCTAGCCAATATAAATTAAAATTAATTGTTTTTCTATAAAAATCAATTTACTACTCTGATAATAATAAGTAGACGGAGTTTCACAAAAAGAAGTGTATATGTTGAGATTATGGATGTTGGATCAGAGAAATTAGATAATAATTAAAGAGAGAAGTAAGTGAGCAAACTAAAAAAATATAAATAATGAATGATTTCACTAAATGATATATAAAAAGTAATGAGTTTCAAACTTACAATCATGGATAGATAAATCCTCTCATAAAACATTAAATATAACTCACCACTAATTAAACAATTTCTAATTACATCATCAACTTACAAGCTCCTAATGTGAGTTAATTGAGTATTTGGTGAGAATTTGTGTAGGTAGATTTTGAAGAATTCTAACTTGGCAGCATCCACCATATAGAACAAGTAAGAGACCTACTAAAGTTCTATGTTGAGCTTCCACCTAATCATGAAAAAATACCTATTAAAATTACATCTCTAACATTAGTGGTAAGTGTCTTTAATTGCTTAAGTGACTAGTTCTAGATTCGAACTTTGGACGGCATATATGCAAAAAGAATATGATCACATCAAACTATTCGAAAAGGACACTCGATAAGACGTAATGGATTAATCTGATTTACTGGATCTAAAATATCCTTAAAAAAAAAAATATAAAAAAAAAAACTAAAGTTCAGATGCCCAGCGGCTAACCCTTAATTACATACATATCCTTGCAAGAATTTCGTATTCACTACCACTTATTAATCCCTTAACCAAGCCATAAGTTAGTGCTGACTTAATTGTCTTAATTCCATTATTCTTGTTTATTGGATTAGTGAAGGACACACTGCCGGGTGAGAATAATCTCCGGATTAAGTTATTACAAAAATAAAGTTAATCAATTATTGTCCTATGATACTCTACTATGATTAATTAATTGTAAAATTTAACCCACATAAGTTGATACTGTTAGGTACTAGAGTAACTGGAGCAGAATAACTCAACTAAAATTTAAGGTCGAAAAATAGGCGGGGCTGAACACAATAATTTTAACTTTGGACAATTTTGGAAATACACTGACTAAGTGGTTAAATTACAAGCTCTCAATTACAAGGAGAAAAATTTACAATACTCTTTATAGTGTATTCACTCACTTATACCTTACCATGAGCCCTCACTATACATTTCTAATGTGCACCCTCACTCTTATTCCTCACCATACATCTCACACACTCACTTTTTTTCTTTCCACTCACACTTCCACTCACTCACTCTCTTCTTCACTCTTGACGCACACAAAACCACACACACCCCATCACATATTTATATATGTGTATGGCGGTGGATTCTTTTTTTTTTTTTAACTTTGTAATCATTGCTCTTAATTATACTTTTTTAATATTTTTACTTTTTACTATTTACGTAATTATGATGCTTCAAAAAATCTTTTTTTTATCAACATAATAATTTTGTCTTCCACAGATACAGATGGATGAGGCTAGGGTTTGTATTCTTTAATCATTTATTCCAAATTCGATTTTCTCTTAAGAATAAAAATAACAACTCTTAACTCTAACTTTGAATCAACAATCTGAGTTCCTCTCAAACTTCTTTTATTATTGTTACAGAATCAAATATATAAATAATGCAATGAGAAACACATTTTCCCCCAAAATAAATAATAGAATAGCTAATCTGTTTAATTTGACTGGAGAAAGGATAGTATGCCTTGAATCCCACGGTCTTCACCATGAAAAATAAAATCCCAAATTGAGGGCAAATTCGTCCTTTTGTGACGTGTTCACGTATAGCATGAAGTAAGATTAATGAGCTCACCATCATCATGCATTTCCATGAAAAACAACAACCTATGAATCCAAGCTCCAATTGCAATATATAAGCTTAAAAAAAATCTCTTTCCCTATCTATACGTGGCAAAACCCCATTGGCTATGTTCTCCAATTAAACTACTTAACTCATCAACACTATTTGCCTTTCATCACTATATATATAAAGTATTTTAATCAAAGTGCTTTTATATACATACATACATATATACTTTTCATCAATAATATTAGTGTATTATTTTCTCTGCATACACCTTAATCTTTTGTGAGAATTTCTCTACTACACACAACTACATGGAGAATCAAAGAAAAGCAATAGAAGAAGAGCTACTTAGAGGGCGTGACATGGCAAACCAATTGCTTGAAGTGCTTGTTGCTCAAAACAAATCCAATAGTAATAATAATGATGATCATGATGATGATGATAAAGGGTTAATGGTATTATTAACATATAGTGAAGATCTTGTGCATCAAGTACTAAGATCATTCACCAATTCCCTTTTGATCTTGAACACTAATAAAATTAGTGGTGGTGTTGTTGATGATGATGTTTTCTCCGATGGAGGCGTGGTTGTTGATGATCCTACAAAGTTCAGAGATTTCTCTTCTACTACTTCTCCGAGTCTTCACACAAAAAATAATCGCAAGAGAAAGTAAGAATATAATTATATATATGTTCTAGGGTTTATATATATAATTAATTAATTACTTTATGTTATTGATTTTCAGGTTATTTTCTTTTCAAAAATCATTAATCAAAGGTTTATTGAGTCACTTTATTAATAATTAGGGTATAGATTATCTCAATAGCTAGCTCTTCTTGATGATTAATTATTATATGGTATGGTCTTTTTAATTTGTCCGAAATGATATATGTCTCTCTCATCATATGATTTGTTATGGGTGTTTTTATAATTAAAATATCTTAGGCTAACTCAGGAAATGTTTTGTCTCTTCAATTTTTATTAGGCTAGTGTATCATTGGATTATTGCACTTGATATATGATTCCTAATGCTTTCAAAAGAAAATAAATTTGAATTTCTTTACTATCTTAACACAAGTTTATTAATTTATGTCTTGAATCTTGATAAGATCATCTGTTCCAACTTGGGAGAAGGACACTCCAATTTTAATTGAAGATGGACATGAATGGAGAAAATATGGACAGAAGGTGACAATGAATTCAAAATACCTAAGGTATGTTCTCCAATGAAAATAATACTCAGCTTCAATTTTAGAAAAATATTTGGGATCAAAGTTTGGGGGTTAATAAGATAACTATCTTGTCATTTTTTTTATACTTCTATTTGTATATAATTATCGCCAAAATAAATATAAATATATAATTATATATGTGATATATATAATTATTAATTAAAAAGAGATAATTTTATATTTCCTTTTTGTGACCTTAGATAGTTTTAGATTAGAAAAAGACTAGTGAGTCAACGTATTATGATTAATAGGAAGCCCTCACATAGTTACGGATGATAAGTCATATAAATTTTGAATGATAACTTAATTTTGGATATATGAGTTATGGATGATAACTCATATACACTTTGGATGATAACTTAGTTATTGACTCCCTAATGGCTTCTAATGTTAACTCATAACATTGTTCTTTAGATTAATATATATCTCTCTAGCATAGCAGACTAGTATTATTCAAATTTTATTAAAGCAACATTTAATTTATTTGGAAACAAAGTTTTAGTACGTAATTAAGTTATAACTAACTTATTAATATAATCATTTATGTAAGATAAATATATGATTAATGAAAATCAATGTATGCAGGCATTATTATAGGTGCAGTCATAAGAATGATCAAGGTTGTCCAGCAACCAAACAAGTTCAAAGAATTAAAGAGAATCCTCCATTGTTCCGAACAACCTATTTTGGTCACCACACTTGCAAGAGCACTTATTATGAGGAATCAATTTTGGAACCTGAATCTTTTTCTGGATCTTCTATGTTCCTTAGCTTCAATAATAACAAAAATATTATTACTCCTAGCAAAGAACATGTACACCATCTTTCATCATCATCACAAGCTTTTGAATCTGCAAACCATATTATCTCCCAAAACCAATTATTACTATCCTCATCAAATTACTACCACCCATTTTGTGACTATGAAGAACTTGGTTTCAATTATTCTAAGTATAATGATCATGTCCTATCATCCACAGATGAAAAGGTTCACTTTGATCATCATGCTTTTGGGGGGGACTTATTGGATTTTGATGGCATGCAATTTTATGGTCAACAAAACTAAGAAGACTTTTGGTGACGTCAGCTTGCAACAGAATTGAACTTCAATGGAATTTAGTTTTCTTATTAACAAGGACAGTTTGTTAAGCAAATGATGAGTTGAGTTTTATTTGAAATTACGAAGAAAAAATAAATAAATTAAATTAGCATCTTTCTTCGTTTAGGGTGTTTTTTTTTTTTCGTAGAGGCTCAAACATTGTGTAATTTGTATAAGTTTCACTTTTCTGTATAAATTATGAAATTTGATTAATAATTAGATGTTGCCCTAGGATTTTCACTGTTGGTTTGGCTTGGATTTTCAAACAGAGAATAAAGAATTAAAAAATTAAAAAAAATTAAATTGAGTTGATTTCGTTTAGCTTCAATTCTGATATAAGCGTTTTTCATTAAATTGGAATCAAACAAGTTCCATTGTTTAGTGTCACCAACTTACTATAAAACTAAATATTAAATGGTAGATAATCATCAATTATATAAAGTAGTATTATGAAGGGTTAGAAAGAAATAGATGAAGTTATAGGAGGATAAAAAACAGATTAGTTATCTTTTAATTTCGTCCTTTTTATTCGGTTTTTTTTAGAAATTTAAAAATTTAATTTCACTCAACATATTTAAATTTAATATTTTATTTTTTCTCATCTTCAAACTGAAAATTTCAATTTTTTAGTTTAAAATTTTAAAAATATATTAGATACATCTGTAACAATTTTATTTTAGTATAAAAAACAATTATTTGAAACCTTAAATGTTAAATCCTAAACTATAATTCCCTAAACTTTAAATCATAATCTCTTAATCCCTTGATCTCTAAATTCTAAATTGTAAATCCTAAATCATAAATCCTAAAATTACGCTGATGAGGTGAAGGATGTTGAAAATGAAAACGACAGACAAAAAAATAAAAATTATCCATGACCAACAAATTTAAATTAATACAAACAACAAACATAATTATTAATGTATTTATATATAATAAGTCTAAAAATATAGATGCAAAATATGTATAACATAAATGCAATGTTTAAAGTCTATGCGTGCAAATATAATAAGTATGCATGAAAAAAAAAAGATAATAAATAAATGTGCAAATTATATAATTTATGAGTATAAAATATTTGCTGATTACATGCTGATCTATAAGATTATTCGAGAAAAAATATATAGCATTCGGTTTTAAGAAAAGAATAATAGAAACTATTATTTCATTATTAAAGATTTTCTTACTATTTCTAAAATATGAGTTAATTTTAATTATTATTATAATAAATTAAATCAAAAGGATGATTGATGGATATATTCTAAAAGATGGTTAATATATTACTTCTGTAAACAATAGTAGTCAACTCCTCACATTATCATTTTACTACTTTTCTTATTTTAGAGATTTTTTCGTATTAAATATGATATTATAGAGTATCTATAACTATAAACCTGCAAAATATTATTAACCACTGTATTCCAAGAGTAAATTCGATTGTAGAGGGGAAAAATTTCAAGAATCTGCATTTTTTTTCCTATAATTTAATTAAATTTTCAATTTGATTTTTATACTTTTCTTTTAATTAGATTTCTATATCATATTAAATTTTATAATTAAGTTTATACTGTGACAAAAACATTAGATATAACAGAATATTATATTATATAAAGATACGTATATTTATTTAAAGTTTGTACTTTAAAAAAGAATATATTATATATTATTTTTTATAATAGAATATTCTATTATATTTAATTTTTTGGTCACGATATAGAAATTTAACTACAAAATCTAATATGAATAGGGACTTAATTTAAAAGAAAAAAAATTATAGAAACGTTATTGAAAGTTTGATAAAACTATAAGGAGAAATAGAGTAATTAACCCTAAAATATATCGCATAAAGAAGTTAACACTAAGTTTTGTTTATTTCAATTTTTTTTTTATAAAAGTTCAGGTTATAGATTATACACAACTTTAATTTAAACCTCGAAGTGTAAATTGCATTTTTCTTAAATTATATACCACTAGCAATTTTGATTGATTCAAGTGAATATATATATTAAAGTGTTACTCCAACGAACTATTTGACAGCAGCCACAAAGCCTTGCATGGGGAGGCTAGGCTTGTTGTGTAGTAGCTTTCAAAACTACGTCATCAAATCCAATGAATCCCCCCTCCCAAATATCATTTTGCTAAGAAAGAAAGAAACAAAAATAAAAACAAGAAAACAAAATTAGTTTGTGGAAAAACCTACTAGTCCAAGGAAGTGGGCTCTTAATAACTATAATTTCTTCCTTGACATGGATAAATTAAACTCCCCCCTTATCGTTGAAAATGTTCGGACTAACCTCAGGATCTCGCATCTGTCTAATATATATATATAAAATTGAATATAGACATATAAATTTCGTTATGTAAGAAAACAAGATCAGAAAACATTTACTTATTATTAAAGATGTATCAATCATATGAGAAGGTTCATTGCAACAACTGAAACTTCAATGTGTCAATTCCTGTCAATTTCAGAAATCAAACTCATCCCTTCTCAAGTCCTAAATTACGGCTCATGCTTTAACATAATAACCTTGATAATGTCCCTTCTCATTATAGAACACAACTAGGGAATATGTACATATCCAACAACCTTAAATACTACTATATCGCAATATATATATTCTGATTTCTCACGGTATCCCTAAATTCGACATGATAATAACTAATTCGTCACTCGTTAAAGCTCCATTTAAAAATTTATTATTGATCAATAAGTTACTGCATATATAAAACAGAATTTAAATCTTCAAGACTTATTTAAATGATTTAATAAGTTAACTATTAGTCCAACCAAGTTGATTAACATAATATATATTAACAACCTTATGAACGTGTATATATAGTTAACGCCTAGCGGTTAGTCGTTCGTGTTTTCTTGGCCTTTTCGTCGTCAATTCAATAATAATAAAATTATAATTTAATAATTTAACATTATTTCTCAGGGTGGTACGTACTACGTACTGATATTGTTGTGAACTTACCCAAAATAAATAAATAACAGGATTTGTTTTATTTATGTGAATACTGAATAGCCACGAACCTACAATCATCGCTTTCTAGAAGAAACTGAACCAGCTTGAATTTTCTAACGTGTTTAACAACCTTGAAACACTTTATGTAGATATATTATATATTTGGTTACAGGCATTTTTATTTGAATATAAATGTGTGAAGAGATTCATAAAGTGGATGATTAATTACCAATCAATTTATAATTTTCATTATATCTATGAATCCTAATATATTAATTTAAGAGTTATTAGTAACTTTTTTTTTTTTTTTTTTTTTACTTTGCCATCCTTTTAACTTCAGATAAGGACATAAGGTTAACCCTAAATTTCATTCGGTTTAATGGTTAACCAAACTACGATGCTTACTTTTAAATATTATTATAGATACAATAATTCTATATGAACAAATGAATCAAGTCCAACCAAATTATTTATTCTATTCTAAATTGAATACTATTTCAATATTAAATAGAACTTTATTTAGCTATTATTTTTTATTCAATTTGACATCGAAATAATATTTCCTTTAGCATAGAAATAAATCACTTAATTGGACTTGGTTGAACAAAATCACTTATTCAAATATATCTATTTTGTACAGTCAAATTCAACCAAAATAATATAATCACTTATATTATTTGACATTAAAATAGTCTTTTATTTGATATAAAAAAATGATTTGATTAGACAAAATAAAGAAAAAATGTAGGTGTTCATGCATCTATTAATGTGTTTTTACATCTAATAGGTCCACGCACCATGCACATAAATAATGTAGTCGAACACAAAAATTTTGAGTAAAAAAATAATGAAGTCTAGCACAAGAAAATTTGAATCACAAAAAAAAAAAATTATTGAGATGAATGTATGAATGTATGTATATTAGTGTTACCACAAAATAAATATATTTATTTTGAAGTGGACATTTTTGGTCCTTAACAAAATTATCTACCATATTAATGGGTACACACTTTAGTCTTTTCTTCATTTTCTCCATCAGCCATTAACAATCCGATCGACGTGTTATGTGAAGCTGCTTGGTCCCTCCAAAGCTTTATCCCTTAGCACAAGTGTGTGTGACTAAGCAGCTTCACGGTCACGTTGAATCAATTCGTTAATGTTTAATAAATAAGATGAAGAAAGGACTAAAGTGCTTGAAGTCTACTAACATTAGAGACTAATATGATAATTCATTTTATTAGACCCCAAAATATCTAACTTTTACTAATGTTACAGACTAATCTGATAATTAATTTTATTATGGACTATGTCCACTTTAAAATTTTTTGGGACTAATTTGAATATATATTCTTAGTTCTATGACTATTTTTAATTAAAGCTATAAGCCTATAACCAATTTCTGGTGTAACTCATTCAAATTATGATGGAAACATTGTCATTATAATTTAGTTTAACTTAAATGTTAAACTAAAGTCCCATCACTATAGTCACACAAAAAAAAATCTCATTACTAGTAAAGGGTAGACCTCAAAAGTTGCTTGGTAGGAGTTCTCAATAAAAAAAACTCTCATATACAAATTATAAAAAAAAATTATTTGAATTCAACCAACAAGTATTTATAAATATATATTATTTATCTATTTCACAAAATAGTTGTATTTCGAGACTTATCCATAAGATATAAAAAAAATGGTCCATGTACTCCAACTATATTTTTCGCATATTCTCGAGTTGTACTCAATAAATACTCATCAATACAAGTACTTTTTGAAAAACGGCATATTCAACCCATATCGAATCTCTGAACTTGTGATGGTTAAATATTACTTTACTTCTAATAAGAATTATAATGTGCATAAAGAAGGTGAATAAAGTTGTAGAAGATATAATATAAACTGTATTGACCTAAAAAGAAGGTGAATACCTTATTAAAGACATTTATTTGTCACCAAGTGATTCTCGGCTAAAACTTAAGAATTGTGCATCTTCATTGAGAATCAAAAGAAAATTTTGGATTCCAAAATCAATCTTCAGGTCTTAAATCAAGATAGATTCTGATATTTTCAATTTATCACTTAAAAATAAATTTCTTATTTTTACCTCAAGTTGCTTTTTTTTTTCTAATTAATTATCATAAAAAATATATAACTTTGTTTAGAGTACTCTAGAAATATCTAAATGAGCTTTTATATAGAAATTCAGTAATACATATAACAAGTAAGAGTACACAAAATCTAGCACACAAACAAAATACACAAAATATAACAATCTTGGCCCAATAATACTTGAAATGAAAATCCCGTAAAAAAAAAAATTAGCAATGCAATTCATGCCTTCATACTTTTTTGGTATTATATGTAAGTTCAACTATGAACTCGAGTTGATTTGCTGGTAACTTTCCACAGGAATGTTGTATGCTTACGGTTAAGATCAGATCCCTTAACGATTGTCCAAAAGATTTTGAATGGGGTGCCAAGTCTCGATATTTGAGGTAAGGAGATGTGCCTTCGGTGACAAGCTCTACGGTATAGTCGAGAGCTATGGCCAAGAAGGGGTTGATGTGGAGATGAATAGTCCTAGAAGCCCAGAAATAGGATTATGGGATTCTAGGTCAAATAGAGTGAGTAGGGTAAGAGAGTGTGTACCTTGAGGGGGTGATGCCCCTGCTTATATAGTTGCGGGTAGTTGAGATCTTTGTGGGATCTGTTGAGATTGTATCGTATCTTTCCTATTTTGGATGATTCTTCTTTGCTTGTGGGCCACATATTGGCGGCCTTATTCCTTAAAAATTGGGCCTCGAGGCTGGTCCGTAACATTACCCCCACCCGGGAGCTTGAGGCCCTTGGGGCCGAGCTTGCGAGTTATGAACTTTCTTGGTATTTTCCGGGTGGTCTTATAATTTCCGGTTACTTGGTGTATTGCGATTAGGTTCCGGCTTCTTATCTTCCAGGTGCTACGTGTCTTTTTGAGACTCAAGTGTTGAGGGGAGACGTTTCATTTTTCTTTGCTGATGTGTCAGAGGGTAATGATGACTTTTCATTAGCTTTTTGTGGGGTGCGGTTTTCAAAATTTCTGTAACTGTCTCATCGATTACTTGCCCCCTGAGTTCCCCAAAGCGTGTTTCAGAAGCATTTGGGGGCTCAAGAGTTTTCTTTTCCTCTCCTCTTCTCATTTCGCATTCCCTCTCTCTGCGTCTTCTCATTTCTTTGTTGCAAAAGCTTGTCCAGACTTCGGCGTTCTTTCATCTTCAAGGTTTTCTTGACTGCATGTACCTTCTTTTTTCTTTATTTGTTTTTGTTTGTTGTGCTACATTTTCGTTTCTGAGGTTGAGTGCTTTCTTTGGGTGGGTGTTGTGGGTTTTGCCTTCCTTTACAGTCTTAAGTTATTTTGAGAAATGGCGAAGAAGAAATCTTGACAAAATGTTCGTGTCCCTCAAGTGCTTTCTGTGGCCGAGAGGGAGTTGTATGGTTGAGTAGACGAGGAGATTTTTACTCAGCCCTCGGTGGTGGAAGCTGATGCGCTTCCCGAGCTCCACCGTGAGATGAGGCTGACGGCTTACTAGGCGGCCGAGGGGGATTATGTGTTGGAGGCGGCTGGTCCTTCTGACCGGTTACCTTTCCGGGCTCAGGAGGATAGGATTCATTTCCTGTGGGTTTATAGCGAGTTGTTTACTTGTTTGGGCGTCTGGTTACCCTTTACTGATTTCCAGATGGAGGTTTTGTCTCGGTGTCGAGTGGCGGCTAGCCAGCTTCATCTCAATGGGTGGGGTTTCCTTCGCACTTTCGAGCGGGTGTGCCTGCATTTCGGGTTCCGCCCATCATGGCGCGTGTTCCTCTATACTTATCAGCTTCACGCTCCTCCTCTTGGAAGGGGATTCATGTCTTTCCGTGCTTACCAGGGTCGAAAGCTCTTTGACTCTTTTGAAGAGTCTATTCAACAGTTTAAGTGGCATTACTTTAAAGTTTTGCCTTTTCCTGGTAAGCGGCCATTCTGGCTGGACGATGAAGGTGCGCCCTTTCCGTGGGTGTATTGGAATGCTGAGGTGGGGGATTTTTGCGTTACTGCATTAGATCCCTTGGAAACCTTGGCTTTTGAGTTCCTTCAGTCTCTTCCAGCTGGTTTGGGAAAGAAATCCAACTTCAAGTGTCGTTGGATTTTGGACCACAGTAATGCTGATGTTGGGGCATTTCTTGGTATTCTTCCATGTTCTTTTGCTGTTATATTTCCATTTTGATTTGATGGTTTCTGTGTTGGGGTTTTACATTGTAGCTCTTTCAGATAGCTTGCTAAAAGACATGGAGAAACAGAGTCATTTCGACCGCCTCATGCAGAGGATGAAGGAGGCGGAAGGGGCAGGTCCTCGTTCTATTCTTCCGTCTTCTAAGGCCCAGACAACCTCTTCCGGCGTCTCAGCCTCCGGCCCCGTTTCGGCTCCTTCGATTCCTCTAGTTTCTTCCTCCGGTGCCTCTAAGGCTACGGGGAAGTCGACGAGTGCTGATCTTAGGCAAAAGAGGCGGAAGCGGAAGGTTTCAGAGGCTTCCGCCGAGGAGGCAGCGTTGGGGGGTGACTCTGCCTGGAAGCATAAGGTGAACCCCATTGATCGTGCCTTTCCGCCGGACTACAATTTCCGGGCTGCTCTGGACGCTGGCCTTACGAATGCTCCGATTCGTAAGATTCTTGAGCCTTTGGTTCCGGAGCAGCTGCTTGGGACCGCTCAGTTCCTTGCTTGCCAACTCACTGCTTGCCTTCAGGTATGTGCTTGTGGCGATTACTTCTTCGCTATTTTGTTGTTTTTCCTGTGTTTGTCATTCATTGAGTTTTGGTGGCTTTTATCTTGTCTTTTCTTAGGTTGCCGTGGAAAACACATTCGCTGCGAAGGTGCAGCTGGAGAAGGAGCTGGCGGCTGCTAGGGAGCAGGTTGATGTCCTCACTGCGGAGAGGGACTCTGCCCTGGCCGCTCCCCTTTTGCATGAAGATCAAGTATTTGACTGAGGAATTGGAGCGTGCCGAAGGGGAGCGCCTTTCTGCCACTGAGCGTATGGAAGAGGTGGAAAGGAAGGCCAAGGCGCAGGTTGCCGAGCTCGAGTCCTGCCGTTCTGCTTTGGTGCAGGAGGAGAAAAATGTTGAGTCCTTTCTCAGTCTTTGAAAGGGAAGCAGACGGCGCTGGACGAGGCCGAGGCCGCCGCGGTTCACTGGCGTGATGAATGGAGGTTGTTGGGGGATGAGACTGGAGAAATGGTCCAACAGACTTTCGAGATCTTGATGGACCAAGTTCGCCATTTGAATCCCGCCATTGATTATTCGATGATCACGTTGGATACTCGCTGGAATCCCAAAGCTAAGAGGATTTATAATCCTAAGGCGGAGGTTCAGGACCAGCCGGAGCCTGTGGTGAAGCAGCCAGAACCCGAGGCCGAGGAGCAGCGAGCGAAGGAGGTTGTAAAGTTTGTGGTACTCTTTTTTTTTTTCTTTTTTTTTCTTTTTTTGCTTTCTGGAATATTCTGAATATTTTTGGGCTTCCCTATTTTGGGAATTTTGTATTGTATTTCTGCGTTTCTATCTTTTGCTTGCTTGATTTTTCAATCTTTTGCGAAACTTTTTATGTTTGTGTGAATCTCATCTCCCGGGTGATCAGTCCGGGGTGGAGCGGCGGAGTTTCATTCTTCCGCTTTATTTGTGGCCCTTTGGGTTTTTTGAGTGCCACTTTTTGATAGGGCTCTCGGGCTCTTTGGCATTTTATTTCTTTTGCAGAAAATGCCTTTACTTTTTGTTGTGTGCTTTTTGTGCTTAAATGGCGACGTAAAGCTAAGAAAAAAACTTGAGTAAATTCAAAAGCTCTCTAGGGAATGAGTAAGAAAAAAAAAATCTTTTTATTAATCTTCACGACCAGTGTGGCCGGAACGCTTACATTGCTCGTTAAAACCTTTCCATTCAAAAAATCCTTGTTTTGGGAAAAAATAATAGATGGGAGGAAAAAGAGTACATGTGCTACGGTCATTTACATGTGGTACCTTTTGAGGTTGGATATGTGCCAGTTCTCGGAACCTGGCCTCCCTCTATGGTGTCGAGCTTGTAGGTGCCCTTTCCGAGTGCTTCGGTCACTCGATAGGGGCCTTCCCAGTTTGCTTCTAGCTTTCCTTGGGCCGCGTTATTTCCCTCTATGTCAGCTCATTGTAGCACCAGGTCTCCTTCTTCTACGTCCCTTTTCTTGATCTTTTTGTTGTATTTGGTAGCTAGGAGTGCTTTTATTGCTTGCTGTTTTATCTTTGTTTCCTCTCTAATTTCGGAGACCATGTCGACCTCAGTTTCTCTTCCGCCTTGATTTCCTTCCGGGTCATAGGTTGATGCTCAGATGGTTTGCTCTGCTATTTCCAGGGGATCATAGCTTCTGTCCCGTATGTCAGCCGGAAGGGTATTATCCCTGTTGCTGATTGCTCTATGGTTCTGTAGGCCCAGAGCACGCTTCCGAGTTCTTCCGCCTAGCATCCCTTCTTTTCGTCAAGTCTCTTCTTTAATCTGTTTAGGATCACTTTGTTCATGGCTTCGACTTGACCATTTGCTTGTGGGTGTTCCACGAATGAGAATTGTTGGTGGATCCGGAATCCTTCTAGGAATTCTCTAAACTTTCTATCCATGAATTGTGTCCCATTATCGGATGTGATGACTATTGGGATTCCGAACCTGGTGATGATGTTGTTCCAAACGAACTTCTTGCGTTGGCTCGCCGTGATTGATGCTAAAGTTTCAGCTTCCACCCACTTTGTGAAGTAGTCGATTGCCACGATCAAGTACTTTACTCGATCCCCCATTTGTCGAACGGCCAG
The DNA here is from genome assembly GCA_036250425.1 of Stylosanthes scabra. NCBI lineage: Eukaryota > Viridiplantae > Streptophyta > Magnoliopsida > Fabales > Fabaceae > Stylosanthes > Stylosanthes scabra. The sequence continues at coordinate 1,246 of JASCZI010091427.1, read as the reverse complement.
GGAGCTGTGATGGTCGACAGCTCCGTTGCGGGCACTTTTTGCAGCTTCGAGTGCTCTTGGCACCTTTGGCATTTTTCGACATATGACTTGGCGTCGGCTTGCATGGTGGGTCGGTATATGCCTGCTAGCAGAATTCTTCTTATCAGAGCTTTGGCTCCTTGATGATGCCCGCAGACTCCTTCGTGTACTTTCGAGAGGATTGTTTGAATTTTCTCTTCTTCCACGCACTTTAAAAGTGGGGTCGTCGCTCCTTTTCTGTATAGCTCTCCGGCTATCATGGTGTAATTTGCTGCTTTTCTTCTGAGTTTGTTGGCCTCGCCTCTGTCTTCCGAGAGGATTCCATTCACTAGGAATTTTTTGATGGGGTTTCTCCAGCTTTCGTGTTCTGAAACCAATAATACTGCTTGGGCTTCCTCTATGGATGGTCTTTGTGAATACCGTATTTTGTCCGACCCACAGTAATATAAAAAAAATAAAAAAAATAAAAAAAATATATATATATATGTAGTTGTTTTTTTAGCTCAGCCCAACATTCTTTCAAAGGCTTTATTGGATATCAGAAGAGGAAGAGAAGAAGAAGAGTTTCTTTCCTTTTTTTTTTTTCTTTTTTCAGAAAGCAAAAGGAAAAATTGTTTGACATCAAAGTTGAAATACAAACTAGAGTTGAGAATAAAGAGATTCATCACCAGCCCAATACTCCACAAAGAGACTTCAACAGCCACAAAACGAAGAAGCTTCAACAGGG
>JASCZI010091426.1:0-14712 GCA_036250425.1 Stylosanthes scabra | reverse complement strand
ATTGCATAAACGGTTATTGTTACCTTTTGTTGGTCACTTATGAAGTTCCACCCATGCACTCTATAATTTCCCAAGTCATCATGGAGGAGTTCAAGGAACCATTTCCTGTTATCCTTAGTCTCTGAATCAACCATAGTATAAGCAATGGGGAAGACTTGGTTGTTTGCATCTTGCCCCACAGCTTTTAGTAACTGTCCTCCGTAAAAACCTTTCAGAGATATTCCATCCAAGCCAATAAATGACCTACATTCGAGTATGAATCCTTTCATGCAGGCCTCAAAATAGATGTGCAACCTCTTGAAGACTGGCTGTTCATCAGCATTAGAAGTACAATTTAATGTCACAGATGTTCCTGGATTTGCAATCATCAATTGTCTTTTTGCCCTCTCTGACTCCTCTATGCTTTTCCTTGCTTCTTTCATTGCCTTCTAAATCTTCTTGTAATTTAGAGTCACATTAAACTCCTTTTTAAACCAAGTTTCAGCTTCAGCGCAAGTAAGATCATGCTGATCCCTTAATTTCTTTTCAAGTTCTTCAACAATCCAAGCCCTATTTTCTGATTTGTTCTCTTGGTTTCTGGAACATATATGCTTATTGACAAATGTCTTCACTTGATAAGATTTTGGTTCATTTGACCTTGAACAATAAATGTTCCAATGGCATTTTTCAGCACAGCAAATTGCCTTAGCTCTTTTAGGCTCCATTCGGCTGAACTTTATACTTCTGCCAATTTGAATATTGAAGTTCCTCACTGTTTTGGTGAACTCTTTAATCGTTGCAAACTTCATGCCAAGCTCTAAGTGAACACTCCCAAACGCAGCATCCGGATTTCCTTGAGGCCAAACAACATTCTCACTGTCACAATCAGATGTATAAGGACTATCCAACTCCTCAGACTCATACTGAAGGTAATCAGGGTCTGAATCATCCTCAAGTGCTAAATCTGAACCTTCAGTCTGTACACGAGGAACATATATCTTTGGAGGCTCATTCTTCCTTCTTTGCACAAAGGTTTGACCAGTAGGAGCTGGCCTTTTGTATGAAGTTTCCTATTCTTTTGCTTGCTGGTTGATTGTTGGGTTGGAACCTCTTTTTGTGCTTGATCATGTGGCTGAGCATTAGGGCCCTCAACCGATCCTGATTGTGAAATGACTTAATGCTGAGTTTGAGTTTCAATTTGTGTTTGGGGTTAGGGATTATGATTAGAATGTATTTGAGGCTGGATATGGGATTTGTGTTGGGATTGGTCACGAGGCTTGTTGTTTGATTTGGGATTAGAGTGGGCAGAATTTGCTTTTGGTAGTTGGGTCAGTGGCTTTTGATTTCGGGCAGTTCTCATAGTTGGCTTAGTGAAATTATTTCCATCTATTTTTTGGTGGGGTTGGAGTCCTTCTAGCCCTCATCTTAATCCTCCTATTAGGGGTTAACAAGGTTGTAGGTGGATTAACAAAGACAGGGCATTGGGGAGGTATTTTTTTAGGAGATTTGGGAATTCCCTATTCTACATCAGCATCAACTACCTCAACCTCTTCGGCGACATCAACAACATGCTCGCAATGCAAATGCACTCTTGGCCCATTACTAATTACATGTCCATACAATCTGATCACATGACTATCAACTCTAACTAAGTGCAGCGCAACAGGTTCAACTCCTAACTATCCTTCAGCCCAATAGCAATCCTTCACAAAACGGTACCCTATGCTCTTGTATAAACCCTCTAGTAAATCATAACTCAGATTTTCAGCAATTACTTTAGAAAATTCAGTCACCTCCCCTCCATTATAAACCACAACTCCATTGACATTTATCTCGAGCCTTCCTCCATGATGATAGATTAATGTTATCAGGTTCACCATCTGTCCTGTTTATGAAAGAATGACCTCAATACACAAAGCAGGTAATGTAGCACAGAAAATTATTTTTTTTATAGTTGTCATAAAAATCCAATCAAATATACTTATCATTAAGGTTAGTATATATTGCCATATGATGTAATATTAGAATGATAGGCCCTGCCTATGCCCAGCTATAATAATCAATGGTGATTGCCATTAAATTAATATGCAAACCTCAACCAGTGTGATAATAATCATATGTGTGAAATCAGGAATTTGTTGACTAAAAATAGTATGACAAAATCTTAATTTTGATAATATATTTGAAATAGCTCAAGATATCAGTATCATATAATATACCACAAATACATTGGTTCATTAACATGCTTCCCACATGCGACAGCGACATCTCACCCAATTAAATTAATCATTAGAAAAGAAAAAAAAAACTAGTCCATGAGTTTTATTCGTAAAAATCCCATTCAAAGCAAAATGCTCTTTGATACCCATATCACTTGAAGCAAAGTAAATCTTAAACCTCATTTATATCCATGACAAAAAAAAAAAAAAGGAAAAGGAAGAAAATGTTGTACCTTTAGTCGATTTTGTTCGAAGAAATCACTGCTTGTTTGTCCAATCGACGTTAAAGAAATCCGTGCGTCCTCCGTCGTACCTCGCACCAATGTCGTCAGCGGTTGCACAAGGAAACCCTAACCCAAAGATTTTAGATGCTCAACTCTCATTTCAATAATCATATAGCTCTCTCTGCTATGGCTTTTTTTTTTCCCTCAACCTTGCTTTGTTGTTGTATCACACACGAGAGGAAGAAGAATCATGTCTAATACAGTAATACTAATTAAATTTTCTTTAAATTAATAAATAACTTTTAAAGGTTTAATTTCCACCTTGTTATGTTTTTGTCCATGTCACATTGTTAACAGTGCCTACTTGGACACTAACGTGACACCTATCACTCGTTTTTGACGAAAAATTGGTTGGGCTAACGTTTGGGTAAATGTGTCCACGGAGCAATATTTGATGTGTATTTTTGTCTCATTAAATATTTCATATGTATTTTTGTCCACCGTCTGAAAATTGGTGGGTACTTTTGTCCATTAATTTGATTTATTTCTATACTAAATAGAATATTATTTCAATGTCAAATAGTATAAAAAATTACACATAAATAAAGTTCTATTTGATATTGAAATAGTCTTTAATTTAACGTAGAAACAAATGACTTGGTTAGCCAAAACAACTTGTTCACGTACAATTATTATTCACCTATATACGTCATTGTTGGCTATAAAGTCATTGATTACGTAGGTGGATTGATACATCAAATCTAAATAAAAAAATAACATATATACATCATATACGTAGTTATAAAAACCGAAACAGATCGGAAAGTCCGATCGAAAAAACCGGACCGGATTATGCATAAAAATTGGTGAGAACCAGATTGGACGGGGTTCTGTAAAAAACTGGTGACTCGGTCTGTTTTGAAGAAAAAAATATGGACTCGGTCAAATTAATTATTAATGTTTTTGAAAAAAAAAAAAAAAAAACCCAAATCGACGGCGTTACTCTTAAAAAAAATTGAAAAATTAAAAAATAAATATTCACTAAAGAAACCCAGGCACCTACCCAGCCTCCATTCTCGTATCTCAAGCTCACTCTCAAGTCTCATCTCACCTCACTCCTGCCGGCGCCGACTCCTCTGCGTCGTCACGGTGCTGCCGCCGCCTGTCTCTTTCCATGATTTTCAGCAGGCTATGAACCCTATTTTTGTTAGTTGAGTGCAGGCTACCGAAGTTCAACAGGGCATGGAGGAACAACACAACAAAACGCTGAGAATATTCGTCGGTGGATTGGGGGAATCCATAAGTGCCGATGACCTCCGCACTTTGTTCACCTCTTTCGGCAATGTCGAGGCCGTTGAAACAATCCGAACCAAAGGTCGCAGTTTCGCCTATCTTGATTTCCTTCCTTCTCCCACTGATGACAAATCTCTTTCCAAGCTTTTCAGCAAGGTTAGTTTTTCCTTTCTTTTACTCAAAACTTTATTAAATTAGTTTGATTATAACCATATGCCGTTGTTTAAAAAAAAAAAATTTGTTGTGTTGGCAGTATAATGGTTGTGTTTGGAAGGGTGGGAAGTTGAAGCTTGAGAAGGCTAAAAACCATTATCTAGTGCGGCTGAAACGAGAATGGGATGAAGATGCTATTATGTCTGAGACTGAGCTTGTTAGTGATGACAAGCCAGTCACTCCTGATAAGTTAGAGGAAAAGCCCACAAAAGAGAGTTTAAAGGCAAAGCAGCTCCACATTTACTTCCCCAGGTTAAGGAAGGTGACATACTAATATATAACATACCTTAATTTATTTATTGAATGAGTATCGGGAACAACTTTTAATTTGCCAATATTAGTAAAAAAAAAAATTTAATCATAGAAACTCTTATGTTTTGGATGATTTAGGGTTTAGGGTTTATGATATAGGGGTTTAGAATTTAAGATAGAAGAAGACAAATTTTAAAAAGTTGGCAAATGTTCACCGGAAGAAGGTTGGCTTCCTAGTTGAACTCATATGTATTCGTTGGTCATTATTGTTGTTAAGACGGTAAAACCCAAATATTCAATGAGTCCGCCGGATGCCCTATGTTTAAATGAACTCCATCTACAAATATGTTTAGCAAGCTGGTTGTGTTTCAACACGTTTTTCGGGTGTTGGACCGTGGCCTTTAAAGGTGTTTGTGTTTCAAATAACCTTTAAACTGGGAAGCTAAAAGCTGTGGATGCCAGTCTTTGGTGTATATCTAGTGTGGCTATGGCTTGGTAGAATGCCATTTTTGTGAAATACTTTGTCATGAATTCATGTCTTCATATTTCTGGTTTTTTGTTTCAATTTCAAGAATTAAGGCTCACAATATTATGGGTACAGTTATTTTGATGATGACACTAAGAAATGATCTAAACTGTTAGCTGTTGCCATTTCTATGAGGTCAAACTGTAAGCATTTATTAAGACATGTTTTAAAGGTTTTGGAAGAATAAGAAGGCTAACTTTTTGTTGAAGTGTGTAATTATTCCGTTCTCATGTGGTGTGTTTGTTTGAAGTGTGTCATCTTATATTTTTACAGATTATTCTTTTCTGTTACATATCTTATAGGTCATTTTGTGCTTCTGGTGTTTCAGTTTTGTTCTGTTATGTATGTCTGTTTTAGGGACTGTCCGTGTATAATATGTGGAGACTTCAGGGAATCTTTGGAACATTTGTAGCCTTGAAGGTTCATTGTTGCTTTCTGGAGAATCTTTTTAATTTTAGTTTCTCCTATATTCAGTTAAAATTTCTGTTCAAGTAATACAAGTTAGGTTTAACATCTTATCTCATAATAAAGTTTTGAATGGTCAAGAACATGAGATTAAAAACCCAAGTTTTAATGCACCTTATAAGAAAGCATGCAGCTGAAGATATAAGATGTATAGAAGAAAAAGGTAAAGGGGTTAAGGAAAATGTGGGGCAGGTTTGGAAGAATAATCTGGTGGGGGGCAGGGTCAGCGTAACTGACTTGCTTTGATCGTGGCCTCAACACCACGGCAAAAAACCACTCCACACCAGTAGCTCCATTGCATCGTCTCCTGCTCCCCTCTGCCTTAATTTGTGCTATTTAGCCCTGCAATTGATAAGCCAGCGAGTTTCTATTGCTAAATTTTGTCTCCATTTGTATGTTCTTAGTTTTTTTTTGGTGATATTTAAGACTTAGATTTATCTGTGATATATTAACGTGTAACAATTTTATTATGTAGAATGCATTCTTTCCTTTCCCTTTTATTTAGTCACGTAAATAGATGTTAGTGCTTAATATATGGTTCGATTTTCTCATGTAGCATCTGCACTTGTGCAGGTAAAATCTATACCATTCCTTGGAACTGGCAAGCACAAATACAGTTTCCAGAATATTAAAGTTCCTCCTCTCCCTGTGCATTTCTGTGATTGCGAGGAACATTGTAGTTCTTCTGGCACAGAAAGGGGAAAACTACATATTGGAAGGGCAACAGAAATTGGAGGAATGAATGATGAAGAAATAAACATAATGAATGCTGTGATGAACAAACTACTTGGAAATGAAGAGGTTTCCAACAAGAAGCATCTTGAAACAAAGGATTCTTTTGAATCACCTGCACATCCTGATGAATCTGATGTAGGTAGTTCAACAGACGAAGATGATATCATAATTAACGTGAACACAAAGAAAAATAAATCGGCCTTAATAGGGAGCCAGGAACTTCAAATGATCTTGGAAAATCAGGTTAGTTTCCGTTTTGTGATTTTATTTGTTTTTTATTTTTATTTTTTTGGGTGCAAATAGGGCTTATAAATGAAACAGGTTAAGTTATCTCTTATTGTATCACTATCTTTTTCTTTTATCAAAGAATAAATTTATTTATTTATATTGTCTCTGATTGTGTTTTGGATATTCAGGAGTCATGGTTCAGTAAATCTAAAATTGGTAATGAAGAAAATGACAAGAGTGAGTCTGATGTGCATAAAGAGCATAACAGCAATCCCAACAATAAGAGAAAATCACTTAGCACATCGGAGAGGGAAAGCATCGCACATGTGTTTACTACTGCTAAAGGAAAGCATAATGTGCAGACCCTTCCAGATGAGGCAGGATCTAGTGTGCAACCTGTCAAGGCAGAAGACGAATTTGGCAAACCGTCTAAAGTTTCATGGTCTCAGAAATCTTCATGGAAAGAACTACTTGGTAATGGAGGTAATACTGCTTTCAAATCCACTCTCATATTGCCTACAGAACAAGAAAGACCTGATAGTCCATCCCCATCCGCATCATTAAATGACGAAACTGAAAACATGGAAGAGCAAGAACACCTAGGGAGTGAACCCAGCGATACAGAATCTGAAAAGGAGCTCGCTGAACCTAATGATACCAATACATCAGCAATAGAAAAGCATGCTGAAGCTCAGCCTGCTGAGAACAATGTGGAGCCGAACAAGACCGGTCGAGGTGCTTCTTGGCGGCAGAAGCAGTCATGGACGCAACTGGTTTCTGGAGACAACAGTTCATTTAGCATATCACAGATTTTGCCACGCATTACTTTCTCAGAGCCAATGGCCAAGGGGTCTACCGTGGACCCTACCAATTCCAAGAATTCCAATCACAATAATGCAGGTAAAGATGCAATTAATGAAGTTGTTACTAGTGATGGGCCTATTCTAGAAAAGAGTCACCATGATGGTGGCGGTGCCAATGGTACTGCTTGTGAGAAAAAGAGCGAGACAAGAGAAAGGGAGACAAGAAAAAGGGAAAGATCGTCCGAAGAAACAGTACAAAAAGAAAGATCCACTGCAAGGGTTGAAATAGGCGAAACTTGCACATTCATGAGAAGTTCTTCTTCTTTGAAAGAGTGGGCGAAAGCTAAGGCTGCTTTAAGTGGATCACTCAAAAGGAAACGTCCAAACTCCTGAGAACCGTTAAAGAAGCATGAAAAACTGTGTTGTGTATTCTTAATTTGTTGTTGTTCTTGGCGTATGCATAGCAAAATGAAATGTCAAGAGGGAAATTATTTTCGGGACATTGCGAACTAATGATTTCTTTGTATGATTGGTGGTATTTTAAAAATTTTCTAAAATACTTTTAAGGTAGAAAGGTATATTTTGCCTTAAAATATTTATCTCATTTATCTGTTACAACAATTGTTTACAGCTTAATATCCTCTTCAGCAAAAGTTTATTCATACCTAAGAATCAAAATATGTTTCTCTTTCAAAAAACTTGATTAGTTAAATTTTGATTAGTCATGGCTATGAGAATTAGACTAGTTAGGTTGGTTTGACTGGTTAACCAAAAATATGTCATTTATTTTGTTTCTATTGGCATCACGTTTGTTATTCTGTGATGTGAGAACAACATGTGCTAAGCTTCTCCTTTTGTGCAGTGAAAAGTAAAACAAAAGAAGAAAAGAAGGGATTTGCGAGTGAAAGAGACAGAGACAGTGCAGTAAATTTGGAAGAGGAGTAAATATTGGGTTACTAAATTTCTTCATCTAACATCAGTTAACTTTTTTAAAATTATTTTATTTATCTTAAATTTTAGACTCTAAATTAATTCTAAATCCTGAATTATAAATTTAAAACCCTAAAATTGGCTAACTACAAGTTGATTCTCTATATTTTCTTTGTTTTTTTTCCTTTTATATTAAATCACATGTTATAATTGTGAGACTAAATTTATATCACTTAACAATCCAACTCAACACTAACATACAATAAAGGCATTTGACAAATTTTCAATGAGACGAAGGGAGATTCACAATAGTGGAATTGAGGGACCTATTTGTACATCCATTTTGATTCACTTGCAACATACTGATAATATTTTGGACACTACTTGCGTTTTAAACTCATAAGGTTTTCCAAAAGGTATATTATTGTTATGGATTGGCCCCCAAGGCCCAATCCGCTCAAAATAAAGCCATGACTAAAAGGCCCACAAAGGAGAAAGATCAAACCAAATCTCAAAAGATATGATACGATCCCAACAAATTCCACCAGGATCTCGACCACCTAAAAACTATATAAACAGGGGGCAATACCCCCTCAAGGTACGTGTTCTCTAACCCTACCCCCCATATTCGACCTAGAACCCATAATCCTAATTCTGGGTTTCTAGGGCCATTCTTACACACATGAAGCTCCTTCTCTATTATAGCTCTCAGTTACGCCGGAGAGCTTAACCACCCAAAGTCACATCTTCTCTCTTTGACGAGGCTCGGTACCCCATCCAAAGTCTTTTGTACAATCGTTAAGTGACCCGACCTTAACATTGGCGCCGTCTGTGGGAAACCTCATACTCAAAGGATAGAAGTATAGTGCCAAAGCTCTGAGCGGATTATGGAGGAGATCTCAATCAACAATGAAGGAGTATGCGAGAACAGCCACCCCCAGCCGACCCCGAAGAAAGGAGTCGACCAAGGAAACCAAACCATCCAGCAGTTAGAAGCGGCCCTGAGAGAACTCCTAGAAAGGCAGACTCGAGAGGTCGCAATTGCTATTGAAGCGGTGAGAAGAGCGGAAGAGCTTGCAAAGAAGCAACAAGCCATTCTCGACGAGGCAGAGAAGAGGGAGAAAGATCAATTGGAAATGCTCAACGGTAAAGTTCATATCCCTGTTAATGATGACAGCAGAATAGCGGATTCACAGGACCATACGTAGAAGCCATCGACCGTAGCCACCAAAGTAGCCGGAAGGGAAAAAAAGCGAGCACTCATTCTCACCTCATATCTTAGCGAAAGAACTTCCTAAGAAGTTTAGATATACTGTGGAAATCGAACCTTATGACAGAACTACAGATCCAAAACACCACCTAGATGCCTTTGAAAATAGGATGTTGCTCGTAAATGCTACTGACGCCATACAATGCAAAGTCGTCACCATAACCTTGAAGAAAGATGCCCTAACTTGAGAGCTTCTTAGACCTAGCCGACAGCTTCATGAAGAACTTCACGATCCGTCAGAGACTCCCAAAGACCTGCCTGAACTTATATTCGATCGTGCAAAGATCTGAAGAAACCCTCCAGAGTTATCTGGACCGCTTCAATGCGGAATGCACATAGATCGAAGGTTTGCAGTCACAAGCGGCTTTAATGGCCTTGGTCAAAGGGATAAGGGAGGACACACCTTTCCTAAAAAGTCTGACCAAAAGGCCACCCAAAATGGTGGAGAAAATCCAAGAAATATCTCATGACTACCTGCAACAGGAAGAAGGCCAGACTGCTATAAGAATTGATCGGAATAAGAAAGGCAATACCCAGAGAGATCAGTTCCGAGAAGAAAAAAGGACGCAGGGAGCAAAGGCCCAGCAGATCGTACTATAACCCCCTCAGCATATCTCTAGCTCAGTTCTTACACGAGGTATTCCAAGTCAAAAGGGTGCCAGCCCCGAGGGCCATAAAAAATGTACACATGGGGATAGAAGCCTGTACTGCAAGTACCACAAGCAAACCGGGCACGACACGAAAGAATGCAGGGACCTCCTCGAGTTTGTCGAGCAAGGATTGAAGAATGAAAAATTCTGTGAATACACCAACAAGTACAGACAAAGGGATGATGACAGGAGAGTAAGTCAAAGAGTGAATAGTTCGGAAGGCAAGGCTGATAGGAAGAAGGATGATCCCAAGGAGCGTAGTGTACATCGGGAGATTGCAATGATCACATGGGGAATCCCAGAAGAGGGAAACCCCCATCTAAGAAAGTAACAAAAAGGAGCCGTCACTCATGCCTCGCTGTGGAAGTAATGCCAAGAGCCCTAGCCGGCAAACCACCCCCTGCCGTAATTTTCTCCTCGGAAGAGATCAAGCAGACAACCAACAACATGAATCAGCCGCTAGTAATCTCAGCATTCACAATCAACACCAAGATCCGAAGAGTATTCGTAGATCAAGGAAGCTCGGCCGATGTCCTGTTCCGAAGGTGCTTCGATGCACTCGGGCTCACTGAGAAAGATTTAGAGACTCATTCCGACGACTTAGTCGGATTTTCAGGAGAAAGGGTAACATCAGATGGCTTCGTCACCTTATGGGTCACCATTGGAAACCCCCCGGATACAAGGAATGTGAAGGTTCGATGGCTAGTGGTAAACCACAATTCTGCATACAACGCAATAGTCGGAAGACCCACCTTGAACAAAGTTGGGGCCTTCATTCCTACGTTCATCCTCACCATGAAATTCATCACTGACAATGGTGAGATCAGAGTACTCAGAGGAGATATATCGGAAGCAAAGAGGTGCCATGGCGTCACGCTGCACGATTCCAAAGAACAGCTATCAAGATCCACAAAACTAGAAACGGTAGCCAAAGTCCATCTCGTAGACCTAGAGCCACCAGGAAGAAAGATTCCGGAAGGAGAATTGGACAAAGTCCAGATTGGACCAGAAGTCGAGCAAGTTATAATGATAGCAAAAAACCTGCTGGATGAAGTGAACGAAGCTGACCGACTTCTTGAGATGGAATATAGATTTGTTCGCATGGACAACAGCTGACATACCAGGAATCGATCTGAATTTCTCCAACCATAAGTTGTCCATCTTACTCGGAAGCAAGCCGGTAGCACAAAAGTTGCGGCGAATGAGCCCGGAAAAAGCAGCTGAAGTGAAAAAGCAAGTGCAAAACCTCTTAGAAGCAGGATTTATCGGAGAAGTAAAGTATCCCACCTGGCTTAGTAACGCGGTAATGGTCCCCAAGAGCAACAGAAAGTGGAGAATGTGCATAGATTACACCAGCCTGAACAAAGCATGCCAAAAAGATCCCTACCCACTGCCAAGCATTGATGGCCTCATAAACAGAGCCTCGGGTTACAAGTTCTTATCCTTCGGATGCTTACTCCGGCTACAATCAGATCCCGATGTACCCCAGAGATGCAGAAAAAACAGCTTTCATCACCCCAATTGGGAACTTTTACTACAAAGTGATGTCGTTCGGGCTGAAGAATGGTGGTTCCACCTACCAAAGGCTTATTGACAAAATATTCAAAGCATTAATAGGCGGCATACTAGAAGTATATGTGGATGACATGTTGGTCAAAACAAAGGTCTAAGAAGACCTCATCCCAAACTGGAAAAAGTCTTCGGCAAACTCAGGGAACATCAGATGCGACTCAATCCAGAAAAGTGCGCTTTCGCGGTCAAAGTCGGAAAATTCCTCAGCTTTATGTTAACTAGTCGAGGAATCGAGGTCAACCCGGAAAAATGCCAAGCTATCATCTCCATGAAACAGCCGGAGTCGTTAAAAGAAGTGCAAAGCCTAACTGGAAGACTGGCGGCACTCTCAAGATTCCTAACGGCTTCTACAATAAAAGCAGCACCACTATTCAAACTTATGAAGAAACAGGCAGAATTTAAGTGGACGGACGAATGCGAAAAAGCTTTCAAAAGCTTTAAGGATTACTTAGCAGCACCACCCATCCTAGTCAAGCCGGAAGAAGGAAAGCCTCTTGTGATCTACTTAGCCGCCACCGAAGAGACAGTGGCCGGAGCACTAGTACAGGAAAGAGGAAAGATACAGGAACCCGTGTACTTCGTAGGCAAAACCCTCCAAGAAGCGGAGCTAAAGTACCAAAAGTTGGAGAAACTAGCCTTCGCCCTCACTGTGGCCGCTAGAAGGCTTCGACAATATTTTCAAGCACGCCCAATAGTGGTAAGAACAGACCAGCCGCTAAAACAAATCCTTCAAAATCCAGATCTCGCTGGAAGAATGTTAGCCTGGTCCGTAGAGGTATTAGAATACCACATCACCTATGAAGGGAAAATAGCAATCAATGGGAAAGTCCTAGCAGACTTTATAGCTGAGCTCACCCTCAAATACCAAGCCGATAGCACCATGCCATGGATCCTATGGCTCATCAAATGTAAAGGGTAGCGAAGGAGGAATACTGCTCGAAGGACCCGAAGATATAGCTATTGAGATGGCTATAAAATTCCAATTTCAAGCAAGCAACAATCAAGCAGAATATGAAGCGTTAATAGCAGGGCTAAAGTTAGCACAAGAAGTAGGGATAACAGAGCTAGAAATTAGGTCCGACTCCCAGATTGTCACCTCCCAAGTGAACGAAAGTTATCAAGCCAAAGACCCTCAAATGGCAAAATACCTAGAAAAAACAAAGGAGCTGCTAAACCTTTTCAAAAGGTACAAATGAAGCACATCCCTCGGAAAGAAAACGACCGGATGGATACTTTATCTAAATTAGCAAGCACCAAGCCAAGCGGAGGAAATTGCACTCTCATTCAAGAGACAAAAGTGATACCATCCATAGATGAAGTACAAGCCATGTTATCCATATCAGAAAAGCAAAGCTGGAGAAACCCCATTGTTAAGTTCCTTACAAAAGGAACCCTCCCCGAAAATAAGAGCGAAGCAAACAAACTGAAGAGAGAAGCAGTAAACTACACAATGGTAGGCGGCGAACTCTACAAAAGGGGAATCATAACCCCACTCCTCAAGTGCGTGGAAGAGGACAGGATTCTGACTATTCTCTCAAAAGTACACAAGGGAGCCTGCGGGCAGCACCAAGGAGCCAAAATAATCATGCGAAAAATATTGCTAGCAGGCATATATTGGCCCACCATAAAAGTGGACACCAAGGCTGCGTTTGGAACAGAGACTGAGACTGTGAGACTGAAAATGAGAGACTAGAACAGAGAGACTGTGACTAAATTAAGTTTGTGTATTGTGTTTGGTGTACTTTTTTATTCAAGATAAATATAGAGACTAAAATATACTAAATTACCAAAACACCCTTTATTTTTTGCTAAAGATGACCCAACCCTTTCTTGCCTCCCCTGTCTCCAGCCTCCCCTATCTCCAAGACCATGCCTCCTTACAACTCATGCTAATCCTAAACTCCCAAGTCCAGTCACAACCAAAATCAAGATAACAAGGATGCAAGATCAAATAGAACAATGAACAACATAAATCACAAACAAATTTTAGCATAAATTTCAAATGAATAATCCAATCCAAATTTGCACTAGAACAATGAACAAAATCCAGATTTCAACACTTGACAAGAACAAAAATTTCAGCTACATAATTCAAAATTTTCTTATGTGGATCAAAATGATAGATGGGAGACAAAGAGGATGAAATCGTTCCAATTTGTCAAAAAATTATAAAAAGTAAATTTAAAAAAAAAGAACCTATCCCTAAACAAGAATCACGGTCACCAATCCTTCTTCCGGTGCCGACGACGTCTTCCATTGGTTCTTCGAGTGGTGACGATCAAAGCAGCACCGACGTCTGATGTACGAAATCTTTTCAAACTAACAAGAACTTGTGACACTCCGACAAGTGAATCGGATCAAGTAGTACCACAAAAGAGTGGGATATCGTTCCCAACGAGGAGAAGGGTATTAACCAACATTTCCAACAAGTATTCCTCTAAGTAGATCCAATGAACTAATATGATAATAATGCAACATTTAGAAAAACTAAAGAAACAAACAAAGAACTTCACTTATCATGCAAAAGAATGCAAGAATCTATCTAACAAGAACATACAACTATACTAATGCAAATATCACAAACAAGAACTTAGAAAATGAAAACAAGATTAAGAAAGATTCAATAAAACCAAACAAGATTAAGGGATAGGAGATATTCATAAACACAACTTCATAATCCAATATCAACAAATAATTTTCTGCAAGTAACATCTACAACAATTCACCATGAATCCTAGTATAACTAAATCATAATCTCTTAGCAATCTAGTTTCTCTTCAACCTACTTGATCATCAATTTCTTGACTAACCAAATAAGCAAAAGGATAATGCACATATCATGATTTAAACCTCTAACAATAAACAAGATCCATGGAAAGAATTAATATGTCACATATTCAATCACATGAAAACCTCATACAATCATCAAAGATTCTAATACATATCAAATCACGTGCCTATCTCTAGGTCACATAAAGAAACATGGAATGATTCTTGAAACATTTGAATGCCTATTCTCTCGAACTCAACAATTCAAAACAAGAAAGATCAATTATTCGTCAATAGCCGAATCTTTAAACTATCATGACAAAGAATCAAATAAGATGCAAATCAATCATCTATGTGATAAAAATTCAGATTCATATAATGGCATACATATTCAAATACATCATCTCTAATGCAAAGAAAACATATGAAAGATCATTCTTGAACTAGTTTATGCTATCAAGATCAATGCAAGACCAAGTTTCATGTCACTTATTCAATCAAACATCAACAAAGACAATGCATAGACCATCAAATAATATGTTTAATCTCATGAACTAGTATAGAAATTAAACCAAAGTAAGAAC
>JASCZI010091425.1:0-15761 GCA_036250425.1 Stylosanthes scabra | reverse complement strand
CCAAAAAAAATTTTTTTAAAAAAAAAAAAAAAAAAAAAAAAAAAAAAAAAAGAAAACATCAGTTTAGAGGTCAAATTTATCTCCAACTTTTTATATGCAACTTCTGAAGAGTTATCCAAATTTCCCACAAAAATCCAGTTCAAATGCACAAGCCTTTTCCCACAAAAATCCAGTTTAAATGCACAAGCCGTTTCCCAGTTATTAAAAATCCAGTTCAAATGCACAAGCCGTTTCCCAGTTCTTTTGGAGCATTTTTGTCGTTTTGATTTTTCAGGGGTATTTTTTACGTTTACTTGTGTTTTAAAGTAAATATGAGTGGAACTCTTGCCAAAACTGTTTCCAATTTAGCAACCACTTGATTGATTAATTAAGTTAATACAATAACATACAACATATTAATTATTCTTTGAACATCGATATTCATTGAATAATCTAGCAGCATATAGTTCCTCAACTACAAATATTTTCCACAATTTCATCCAAAGAAATGGTTATTCTAAACAAATGTTGATGCATCAATCTCAAGCATAACATTTACCTTCATACAGAACTATCTACTATTCACATACAGAAGAAAGGCAATAGTGATCAACAGGGGGAAATAAAAGCAGCACTTACAGCCCGTGGCTCTGGTGCCTGCAAAGCTGCCGACAAGAACTCTCCTATGCTCTCAACCTGCAAACTTTTTATTTGTAAACAAAGCGAATTCAAGGGTGTTCTGAGCAGCTCAGGAAGTTGATATTCAGAAAAAGCTTCATAAACGCATTTAGGGTAAAGGTGATAGCACTCTCCTGGCTGCACACGACCAGCCCTACCCCTTCTCTGCATCCAATGAAAACAAATGAAAATGTTAGTTGCAAGTGTGGATGTATAGCATGAACAAGTATACCATAAAAACATACAGCGCAAAATGACTCAACATTCACAATTACTTGTAACATTCAATTGTGAATGAGTGAAGCCGTTTCTTGCTCTCTAACATTTTGAATGTTTGGAGAAGGCCAAAATGAATAATCTTTCCTTATGTTAAGTAACTGCCACGTAACGGCCATGAAATGTTGTTTATTCTCATGCCGTCAAGTAAGATGGTGTCACATTTTGTGGATTTTTGTACTTATTATCAGTTTATTCGTGCTCCTATATGGAGATTTAGTGTCCACTTCAATTAGATTTTTACTTGTGTTTGATCCAATAAATCTGAAATTTTTGTGAAAAAATGGCTAGAAAAGATGTCTATGTTGATGACGAGGATCTTAATGTTGTGTTCATAGAACAAAAAGGCTCGATAGAAAAAATTGCAATATGGGGCTATTGTAATGGATTTTGATCCTGCGGACTATGTTGCAGAAATACCGGTACGGTACCAGGTACGGGATAAATTTTTTTTTAGAAAAAATGGGTTACAGATACGTAAGAATATATATATAACATTAAGTAAATTTTATAAACTTTAAGAGATAAATAATATATTTTAACTAATAAAATATATTTATGCCTAATTTAATAAATTTTTTATTTATAAATAAACATTTAAAAACATATATTAAAAACTGTATTGATGTACCCTTGACATCTGTGAAATACTTAACTGACTTTCAAATAAATGGTAGAATAACACCCCTCCGTAAGTTTGACTCAGTAGATCATAACACCCTCTTCTTCTCCTTCCCCCTCTAGCTCATTTATTCACTATTTTCGCGTTCTCGCTCTTTTTCCTTTTTTCCTTTCTTCTTTTCCTTTATGATTTCATGAGTTAAACTTACGAAAGGACATCATTATACTGTTTATTCAAAGGTCAGGGGTTATTATCAGTGTTATGTATTTCACAAACGTCAAGAATGTATTTGTAAAATTTTTAAAAGATTAAGGGCAAATATGTCATTTTTCCTAAATTTTATTAGCAAGAAAGTTAGAAGCAACATACACATGCGTTATATGAATAGGAGGAGACCAACAAAGGGAGAAGCCATCTTCTCAACTTAATTTCTTAATCTTTTTTTTTCTTTTCACAAAAAAATTGACGTGGACACAAGGAAGCAAAACACGATACCTTGGAGGTAGATCAAGAGGCTCCAAGGAGACCATACTTTAAGTAGGGAACCCTATACGTGTTTTATTTCCATTTGACTAATTATTTATTCATATTTCGCATACATTTAAAGGACGGAGTTAATGATTCTTTGACAAGGGAAAGTGAGTCCAAAGACAAATATAACCAGTGACCTTTCGATAAGGTAAGGTGATTGACAATCTTTTGGAATAAGAAGCTTCAGTGAAGGAAGGAGACTTCCATTTGGAATAAGAACCTTAATTGAATTTAGAAGCTTCTTATTTATTTATTTATTTATTTATTTATTATTATTATCATATGAGCAGGTGTTACATCAATCTTATTTCCATTCCATCATCATTCCAATCCAAGTAACATCTTGTTGCTCCTACTCCTCCATTCCGGCCACCACACTCACCTACACCAAGCTGCACACGCCATTATTGCTTTCCTGTGACAAGGTCAGTGGGTAGCCTCCGAAGATACATTGCCACCACTCCTATACCAATGACAGTTAAGTGATAGTGTGGATAGACTTTAGCCATAATTCCTATTATGTGAATGGCAACAGGAGACAAGGGAAGGAAGACAGAGTTCGAACATGAGTTGTTGACAGTGACCTAGGACTTGTAATCAGATTTTTCTAGATCCAGGAGCCACAACAGCCACCAGCAATGTGAGATTCAAATTTTAGAAAATAAAGAAGCAAACAAACGGCTACACTATTTTTCAGTTCAATAACCTAGCTATATTTATTAGGAAAAAAATAAATGGAAATATTAAATAAGTAATAGACAATATAAAGATATTCAATAGATTGCATCATCAATAATCATGTAAAAACTAGAATAAAAGCAAATGCAATGAACAGAACTTAGGAGAATGGATACTTGCCTGACGAGCAGATGCTTGTGAAATCCAAGAAGGTAGTAGACATGGTGTGTTATTCAAAGCATCATAAGTGGTCTCTTTTGCTTTTCCACAGTCAATTACAAATACTACATCATTGATTGTAATACTTGCTTCTGCCATATTTGTGGCAAGTATTACTTTCCTTACATTAGGAGGTGGTCTCTCAAATATGATTTTCTACATAAACACAAAGGAATAAATCACTTATCTATATCCAAATTAAAAATTACTCATCAATCATCAATTGAAAAAACTTCATTTAAAGAAAAGTTACTGATGTCTCTCAAAATACACAACAGATTATATATCATCATTTACCCAAAAAGTACTAAAACGAAACAGAGAAATCCATTATTATTTTATATAATTCAAGTTTTAAAGGTGAAACATGAGATAATCTAAAAAATGCGAAATGACTTGACTCCATTAGTTATTAGAATAAGAGATGACAGTTTCATTAGTAAAACAAATCAGAAGAAAGCAAAAGAATAAAGTAAAAGTTAGGCAAAGAAGGAAATATCCAACCTGTTCAGAAGTTGCCATTGAACCATGACATGTTAGAAGCAGAATCCTATTCGGATCTCCCAAGAGAGGATGTGCTTTAAGCTGATCTCTTAAACAGCTTATATCCTCCCATCCAGTCATAAAAACTAAAACAGCACCTGGCCGCTCCTTACGACAAATATGGCACAGAACCGCCTCAATAAGATTAAATCCAATGCAATCAGGTGCCCACGCCGCTAGTGAATCACGTGCCCTGGAACTGTAGTTCTCAAAACTCGATTTAGAAAGTGCATCCTGTCAAAAAGTATGAAAGCAACATCTTAATTTTTCAAAATAATGCACTTCACAGGAAGAATATATATCAACATCCCAATTAAATCACAAGGATACAAATCTAGCTTCCAAATATAAACAACAGTTTACAAACAAAGGCAAAAAATGATATATCATATCCTCAACTGTCATTCAAATTAAGCCTCATACCTCAACAAGGGCAGTGATCTGATTTTTCCTTTTCCTCGGAGCTAGCTGCTTTTGTGTTTTCCACAATTTCTCTTGACCATAATCATCTATTTGGTTGAAAGAATTCAACTTATACCCAGTCATTTCTAAAACATCTTCTAAGAAGTGAGCTCTCACAGGATAAGTGAAGCCCTGAGGAATGAACAGATTAACTCTTTAACATTTCTGTGTTTATGAATAAACATTGATCACACATGTAACGAAAACTGCAGAAAGAGATATATAATCTTCGTTGTAGTAGAGAGGAAATGAAGAATGCAGAGGTTCACAATATATTGATCCTATTATATTAGATTTCATAATCGTACATAGAAAGCAAAGGCACGAATAGTGACGAAAACTCGAGACTATAATAATGTTGAACTGTATCCAATATTGAAGTTGAAGCATCAAAACAGAATTTATACATATGTTGTAAATCACAACCTAGTATGACTACCTGTAACCAGATGCCAACAGATTAACTAACTCTAACTAAAATTCCCTGTAGGAAAATTCTCATGAAACAAGAAGAGAATGATACAAAAGTATCATGTTATCCACTAATCACATTTAACGACTTTTCAGGTAGAAGTTTTCTATTGCTATGATGGTATGTAGTGTGTCTGGGGATTACTCTAAATTTTAACAATAAAATAAACAACCATTGAAAGAATCTGTAGAAAAATAAAGCGAATTTGAGATACCCAAAACTGCTCAGTTTCCTAAACAAATATTGGTGCCCAAAGTGAATTTGTGAGCTTTTAGACTCTGTAAAGGAGATCAGTGAAGTCTCCAAAACAGAACCTTTTTAATCTTGCTGATAACAGTTTTGGGGCCTTTGGAAGCTTAGACAAGTACACACTAAGATCTATGTTACAGACAGAATATAGAACTGATACATTGTGGGTTAAAAATAGCCTTTAATGAAGTACAGATTAAGCATGGATTTGGAGATAAGGTTGCATGCACTCAACCACCTGCACATAACTTTAGTTGGAAATGCATATTCAATACAGATAAGTATCCGATAGCTATGATAACTAAGCCAATATACTCAAAAGTTCAAGACTGAATACAAATAAAGCTCAAATTAAAAATAAACTTCAGATCAGCTTACAGGAATATGAAATGTTGGTGCACTTCCAAAATAATTAGAAAAAAGCTCAGCATTCAAGGTAGCACTCATGAGAACTAATCTTAAATCTGGACGACGTGGAAGAAGATCCTTCAACACAATCAGCAAGAAGTCTGACAATGACAAAATCATAGTTAGAAAGCATAACTCTACTTGATTATTTCCCTAGCAATTTGTAAGGCATTAAAAATTATGTCAATAGGGGAATCTACCTTCATTCATGCCTCGCTCATGAATTTCATCAACAAAAACATGTGTTATACCGTTCAGGTTTCGATCACTCAGCAGCCTTCGAAGTAATATACCACTGGTACAAAAGAGCAAATGGGTATTTTTTCCTTTCATTCCTTCTAATCGAACTTTGAAACCAACCTATCAAAAAACCTCTGTTGTTGTATAGCAGCAAGACAAAGATATCCCCAATTTTATAATCCCATTGAAAAGAAACAATAGTTCATATCAATCTTTAATTATCTCCATGTATAATTATGTTTGTATTCATTATTCCCATTTACATGCATTTGTCTTTTGGTCCCTTTTCTTAAAAGGCATAGCTTACTGTTTCACCAAGAGGCTCGCCTCTCTCAGATGACACTCTCTCAGCTACAGCCATGGCAGATATCCTTCGAGGTTGTGTGCAAATAATGCAGCAAAACGCTCCACGGCCAGACTCTATCTCTGACTCTAATACATACTGGGGAATTTGAGTAGTTTTACCACAGCCAGTCTCTCCAGATATTACTATCACCTGCATGATAAGTATTCATAAAGTTGAATCAATTATTTTCATAGTTAACCCCAAATACATCACAATCAATTCATTCCCATTGAAAAGTCAAAAACGCAAACAGGAGTGTTTGAAGTTTATTAGCTGAAGCATTTCAAGTTAAATAATTACAAAATGAGGTTAAATTGATGAAACAACCTGCTTCTTGTCGCAAAACCTCATATCATGATGAGCAATTTATTAAGTACATAGCCTAGCATGTAAGAATGTTAAGTCAAAGAAAAATACAAGCAGGAAAGATAGATGGAAATAAATAAATAAATAGAGAACTTTGAAGCATGTCATGATAAGACCAATAAAAAACAAGCTCACTTGGGAAACTTCAATCCAAAATATGGCCTAATTAAGGTATGGCGTTTCATCACAAATTTACCATATGGTAGATTGGTGATTTGAAGTTTACATATTTGTTCAGCTCCGGCATTCCTTCTTGTTTTTTAGCCGTATATTTAATATTCAATTTCGCATTAACAACAAATTTCTCAAGCCTTGTTTGTGGGACTAGATATGGAACCTTAAGTCCAACACCATTTTACTTGTTGGCAACAACTGATAGTTAATTTATAATAATATCCAGTTTACACACTTAATTCAACAAACATGGTATCTTTGTAAATGTGCTTGTGTTTCACTGTAGTCATAAAAGGTCCAATTAAAACATCCATTAGTATATATAACTGTTAAGATTTAAGAAGATTAGAAGAAACCAGAGGGCTAAATGTAATTAGCCATGTTTATTGTGTTGGAAAATATAGAAGTCAAGGAATCGGAATAATGATAGGAAACAAATTAACTGTTTATTATCATTCTCATAAAAGTTGTATTCATTTATTCTTATCTTTGTAAACAGATTAGCTGAGTGCAATATCACTCAGGCATTGAGTTAAAGAACTTCAACCACAATTACATTCCTTTTTATTTTTCTAAAACTTTCACGGGCAGCCTGAGTAAAATGTTAAGTAACTATGGAAAGAGGGAAACTATATCTTAAAAACTAGGTATTAAGGGAGAAGAGCCATTCTCTTTAAATACAACATCAAGCATCTCATACTACACGATGTGAGACTTTGCGCAGCCCATAATACTTGGTCCCTAACAATACACCCCGCCCCTAGAGAGCCAACTTTCACAGTGGCTTCACTATATTGACATTGGTCCAGCAATAGCCACTTTGCTACCGGCTATTAGTATTCGATATTCACCTTAATCCAGCCTATAGGTAGCCCTTTCCATGGCACTGACAACCAAGGCTCTAATACCATTGTTAAGTACCTAAGGAAAGTGGGAAACCACACCTAAAAGCTAGCTATTAAGGGAGAAGAACCACTCTATTTAAATAGAACATCCCCATACTACCCAATGTGGGACTTTGGGCACCCAATAATACTCAAGTTCCTCATGTAAAGCATCTAACATTGCGCACAGTCTAAGAAAATGCCGCATCCAAGACTTGAACCTGTGACCTTGAAGTCACACAGAGACAACTTAACTATTGATCCATGGCTTTTATTGCCAGTTTCAACTCAAAGGTGCCCAAGAAAAACAAATTCAAACACGATTGCAATGAGATCTTTCCAGAAGCTTTTTCTCCCATTGTTGCCAATCTTTCAAAAACTGCACACTTATGAAACAGGTCATTGAAAATTTTTAAGTGTGATCCGACTCTACGAAAACACAGCCTTCTCTCTGACCATGTTATATAGCATTCCCGTGTATGTGATCCCTTCAATGGAATTTCCATTTCCAGGCACTATAGCCCAAGTAATATGACACTCAAAGTCACTTTAACCCATCATACTCCATCCCTAGGTGCTTTGGCCCCATTATACATCATTCAAAAGCACATTGGCCTCGTCTACTGATGGCTATCCTTTGTTTCAAAATTCAGAGTTTTTTGTTGGTGATTTTACTAGTTTATTCAGGATTTTAGATCTTGAACATGGAAGACTTATGTCTATGGTTATCTTGCTAGGAAACTTCAAGCTATTGTCATCTATCTTTAACAGTGTTCCTTAAATATTTTTATTATCAATAAGGGGTATATTTCACAAGCTTAAAGCATAGTGAGCCTTAGGGAGTCTGTGTTAAGAAGGAAATAATGCAACATATGTTATTTCGCTATGTTATTAGTAATTCACTATAAAATATAGAAATCAAGTAATTGGAATAATAATAGTTATAGGAAATAATTGCTTGAGTTTATTATTTTTCTTGCATGTAAAAGCTGTATTTGTTTCTTATTTTGTACTATATATAAATATACATACAGTAAGAAAAGTCGACCATATATCCCTTACAAATTCAGCATTAACAGGCAGAATTGAACATCTACAGTGTTGATTTTTAAATGTCCAAACTACTAAAACACAGAAGCTGATCCTGGAAAACATCTTATCAAACACAATTCGCATACACACCTGATTCCGAGCTATAGCTTGAAGTAAACCTTCCTTCTCTTTGAATGATGGCAGAGACTTCCGGAATTCCAGCATCCTCTTTCCTTCAGGTGATTCCTATAAATGGGTACAAAATATATAATCTTGAGGCAAGGAAATGCATAAATTACTCAAGGGCATTTTACTTCATAAAATATAATTATAAGGGCAGCCATGCAGTATGTGTATTATTCTTTCTTTTTGTTTAAAGTGTCATCTGAGAATATCAATTCAATGTGAATTGTTGGTAGAAAACCTAAAGATCGACTAGGATATACATAAAGAAGGTGAACAGATAATATAGAAACCACATCACCGTACTTATATACCTTATGTCAGAGTAACTATTAGGAATTTGAGAGAGAAAATCGAGAGAAGTGAGTTCTCTCGGATATTAATATTGAACACCATTTACCAAATGGCTTCATTCAAGAACTTTTAACACAGACAAGCAAAAACCTTAATTGGTGAGCTTTCTAGGGAAAATCTTAAAGGTGGAATGCAAACTATAAAATGAATTTGGATTAACAAAGTCTCTGCCAACTACAATACTTTCTTTTTAGGAGCATGCACGAGGTGCTCCAGGCCAAGAAATAGAGCAGCAACAACAGCAATTATGACCAATTAAAAAATATTTTTGTAAGAAAAGGATTTTTCCTTTTTCCTCATACTAAATAACCACAGGTTATGAAAGAGACTAAACAATAAAGACCATCACTATAGGCGACAAGAAAATGGAAATAAGAACAAGGCTTCTTCTTGTAGCATGTAAGAATCAAGTGAGATTATAGGATGCATTTTATTCAGCTGTCTACGTTTTAATTTTAACTTGGAATAACTAACCCCTTTGGCCCTTTCAATTGATAAATCAGATATGAAATCCAAAAAGAGCAATGAACAAATTAAAAGAATATACACAAGAGTCGTACTTTCAATAATTACATACATTTCAAGCATGTGAGAGAACAAACAAAATATGAAACAATAAAATCAATAAACTAAACAAAACAAGCAAAACCTGCCAAGCTCTTTGCATATTACGCATCCTCAAACTTCTCTTCTGGAGGACCTTTTCCATAACAGATCCATCCACAAATGAATCAGTGTTTTCATCCAAATCTATATCTTTATCCTGTCCAGGGGGTGTAACATAATCCCCCTTGCCAATTGCCTTTTCAGAATTCAAATGAAGTCTATCAATGTGCTCCTGCAACAAACCCTCAACCCTCCTTTGCAAGCTTAGTGGAATCACCACCTGCAACAATGAAATATTAGGTTTAATATTCTATGCTGACATCAATCTTGTTATAATTTGAAGCACCCCACCATACCTGTCCAACCCTAAGTTATTTATTACCTCTCTTTGGGGACGTTTGTCATCCAAATCCGGTCGGTAGTTAGGAAGAGGCACCTTGCTTGCAACAACAACTTTTCCAAACAACTCACTGTATTTTACAGTAAATGACAATAACGGTCAATGATTGATTAAACACGGAAAAATCTTCATTTGCAATTTGAAATTAACCATCAAAAGTCAATCAAAGTGAAGATACTTCAAGCAATGGGACAACTTTGTAGCCCATTCCACACTGCATAAATAAATATCTGTTTATATATACCTGTAAAGTCCCATTCGTTTGCAAAGGTTAGATATCTGTTCATAGTCTCTCCTATCTTTTCTGTCTCTAGATACAATCTCCTGGTCCTCTTTGCTGCGTAACAGCATGCTGAGTTTCCATTTCCATTCATCCACGTTGGCCACCGTCGACGATGCCTGCAATGTAACCATTCCAATTTCTTTTAACTAATGAATTCACAAATAGTGACCTTATGACAAAGCTGATCATGGTTTTCAGAAGATAATCACTAAGAATAAAATATCCATAGTTAGAATAACAACAAATATAACTCCACTGTTAAATAAAAACAGTATCAGAAGCAAACATTATTGATAACATTAACTTCAAAATCACTACTTAACAAACACTACAAAGAAAAAACTGGAACTGTGTTTAATTCGAGCAATTTAAAGAACAGATATAAAGTATTAAAATATATAATTCCAGCAAAACCAAAGAACAAGAAATTATATCTCAAGAAGAAAAGGATACACAAAAAATTAAGTAAAGAAAAAGGAATACTTGGTGGTTCTCGAAATCGCAGTCATATTCATCGTCTGAGAACTGCTCGAATGCATAACGAGAGAAGAGGCGCGTTGGAACGAATAGGGAAGAAAGGAAAGGTTGGAATCTGAGGTTGGAAGTGTGAGGAAGAGAACGGTGATTTTTGGGAAGACGGAGGCACGTCATACGTGCTATGAGAAAAGACGCTGCGGGCTTTGGGTTATGCATTCTCGAGGTTCAAGCATGTCGATACCGCCTTTGCAATTGCACTGCCTCTGAGTCTTCAACCGCTGTTTTGAGATTTCCAGTATTTGAGCTGAATGAGTTACACTATGGTGGAGTCGGTAAAGTTTTTCTAGCTTGCGAAAGCAGTGTGTTTGGTAAAATTAAATAAAAATGGTCTTTTAATAAGCACAAACAATAATTGTATTTGATAAAATGGCTTTAAAATTTAAAATGATCATAATAGATATAAATGTAATAATGAATGTGAATATTTATTAATAAATAGGTTATATAGGACTTTTTAATTTTGATAAGTACAAACCATTTTTGATAAGCACCTCTATTTTTTAAAAGTTGCAAGTATAAACACGTCATTTTTTTTATTTACTAAACACAAAACGAGATGTTTGTACTTTTCAAAAGAACAAGTACCTCTCCGAAAAACTTTACCAACACCCTAAACACTACAAAAAATGCGTCTGTTACCGACGAAATTACTGACGAAATTTTTCATGATGTTTGCCGTTTTCACCATTAATGACGAATTTACCGGCGGATTTTTTCCGCAGGTAAAAACTTCGCCGGCAATTAGTTACCGACAGATTTTAAAATTCTGCTCGTAATTATCAGCGGAAAAATCCGCCATAGATTTTTCGCGTCCAATTGAGGTTACCGAAGGAATTACTGGCGGAATTACTGGCGGAAATTTCACCCCCAAATTTCGCCGGTAATTCCCACGGTAACGTTGACAGAATTAAAAAAAAAAATAATACAAAACTCTTAGATGAATGTGAAAGCTACAAAATGAAAAGCTATTTCAATCAGAAGTGAAACATGACTTTTGAGAAGTTCAAATGAAACATTTGGAATCATTACTAATAACAGCAAAGAGAATACACTATCTCATAATACACAATGTCTTAAGATAAATTCCACCTACCAAAACAACCAAAAAGATAATATAATGTAGGAAATTCAAAAGGAAACTAAACCCTATAGAATCATCCATTCAGAACACATAAAAAATGTCCTTCCATGAACCCCACAACAGCATTGAATCTACTCAATGACCCATTAGTAATCAGTCCTTAATACTCCAATATAATACACAATTGAAGGGACTAATAATGTTTTCGTTTTCTTTCTTTTTTTTCTTCAGTCTGATTTCTTGGCGGCTATGAAATGGAATTCCTTTTTCTAGGTTAATCAAGAGTCAAATCTGCAGCTAATTGAAGCTTGATGAGTATATTTTTCCTCACATTTAAGTCAGACTGCACAATTAGATGGAAAAGAAATAAGAAAATGGATAAGAGAGTCTATTAGTAAACTATAAAAAGTGTCAAAGAAATAGCAAAATAGTATCAAACAATAAGCTTGAGAAGACATTCATCAATCTCAGCAAAATGATAAATAATGAATAATGATTAAAAAGAAGGAAGTTTAGGACAATGAATAATGGGGCAGAGGTAGGGACAACATACATATGCTATATTTAAATTGGCCAAACCATGAACAATAATAAATTAAATAAAGAATTGTTCAAATTGGACAAACCATGAACAATAATAAATAAACTTATTGAAATACTCTCGAGAACTAAAATAATACATATAAATTTCATAAGACAAAAATACTTGAGAAAAAAATTCAAAGATACCAGCCAAATAGAATTCACGAAAAGCAAAGCCAATTGTCCTAATTGGCATCTGAAACTAACATTTTAAAACTACATTATGCACCTAACTATGGCTAAGCCAATTAGATTCCAGCTACAATACAGTTTTACAAAATTTAATCAGAGTGTAACATGTATACATATAATTCATGCTGATGGAAAAGTTCTGCAACTTATATAATTCACGTTTCAAATTCATGTACAGCTAATTGAATTAATAATGCAGTGTGCATCATACACCAACTTTCTTTAATTTGTTCACTTTTAACAAGTGATTGGATATCATACTGTAAATAGTGTTAGACATGAGAGAATTAATTTCATTATCATTTAAGAGAAGATAAACAAGAAAAGAAGAGTTAATAATAGAATTTTCTTTGTAATTTATTTGCTTTGTCAATCAACAAGTCCATGCTGCTTACCCTTTACTTCCCCTTCCTTTATGGTCTGAAAAGGAAATTTCTTGCTATCTGATCATATCAATGTCATTAAATACAATTAATAACCATTAATAATTAACTCAGAAATTTGATGTTGACCAATCACTAATGTATATATATTTAAATTTTTAGTTTTTTACTGTCTTAATTGTTAAGAGAATAATTAAAAAGAAATTCAGTAAAATTTTAATTCTTGATGATTTCTAACAAGACAGAAAGTAAAAACAACAAACTAGGTAAAAGACAAAATCAAAAGTAAACTAAATATGATTTTAGTTTTTAACCAAATCAACCTCCTCTTATAACAAAATTGATGTACACCCAACCCAACTACCTTTCCCTGCTAGAAATCACCAAAACTTCATTCACCACTCTTGAGTAAGCAAAACAGATGCAATAGTTATAGTTGCCTCTCCACTTAACTCACCCTCTCATAAAATACCATGCCATGATTTAAAATCATAAGAATTAAGAAATACAAAACTACAAAAATAGAAACTTCCACCAATTCAATTATTTCAATGGCAAAGTCTACCATGTAGATGGCAACTTACCGTCTACATGCGTAGATAGCAGGTGTCAGTTATATGTTGGTGGGCAAAGTTGGGGAGTTAAATAACGGGGATACTGGTGCAGGAACGAGTCAGAGTCTGGTTGCATGTGATGATGAGTGATTAGGATTAGTGTGAGTTCACTAATGCGGCCATGGTTTTGGGCCGTGCGTAGTGGGTCTAGGTTGGGCCCGAAATGCCTAACATAGCGGGCATATCACTGAGCAAGGCCAAAAAAGTGTAATAAGTGATTATGGTGAAGCCCATAAATAATGAATGTAATACATAACCATTTTTGCGTGGGTTTGGCATTCCGAAAATGTGAAATAAAATTTTCAAGTTAGGAAGTTGCCACTAATTAGGTAAACGAAAATAATGTTGAAAAGAGGAAAAACAACGACATGTTGAGAAAGCAAGTTGGTAATATTTGCTTGCCTGTGATTAATATTATTCAATAGTTTAGCATGGTTTATACGGGATATTTAAAAATGAATCCAATTTTTTTGGTTAGTGAAAGTAAGATGTTAAAAATAAAAGAGAAATTCACGTGTAAACATATTACGATGTAAGTGGCAATGTCTCTGGCTGCATATGAGGTAGAGATTTTGTAAATGAGAATGGGAATGACGCAAACGTGGCCAGATGAGAACCACACAAATATAGGGGAAAATGACCGTTGAAGTTGAAAAATTATTACCGTTTGGTGGAATGGGTCTGATGTGGGATTCAGAAACAAGGGTGATGGATACAAAAGCAGGGGTGGTTACGGCATGTGCCAAGTGCAGCGAAGAAAGAAGGATCTTGGAGGAGGAGATTTCGAAACTTTGTGTTTGGAGCGTGGACGTTGGCGAGCATGGACGGAGGTCAAGGCAAGTTCTATGCCGTGAGGGTGGGACGTGTACCAGGGATATACGAGACATGGGAGGAGGCAAAGCAGCAAGTGAGAGGGCACAAACGGGCTCAGCACAGGAGCTTCTGTGTTTATGACGATGCTGTGCAATACATGCGGGCCGGGAACGCAATGGAGAAGACGGGAGGCGAGCGCGGAATGCGAAGAGGAAGCGAAGGCGAGACAGTGATAGCCAAAGGACTTCGGGCTTGGTCTCTATCTCAACAAGGGTGGACCAAGGGATCCACCTCGGGTGGAACAACAAAGACAGACGCCGAATATAGTTCAGGTAAGTCGTTATGTTTGCGTTTGGGAGAAGATTTGCAGGTTTAGTGTTTGTGTTATAAAGTATAAGACAGTAGTCAACGTCGAAGTTAAAAACAAAAAAGCAGAGAACTGCTGGTGGATACGAGGGTGCGGTACATATGTCGTTATGCAATGTAAAAGGGTTAGGTTTGCATAATAAATTGGTAATAAGAAGTCCAAAATGGTAGCAACACGGCTGCGAAGAGAGGGCTAGGTAACATTGCAGATATAAAACATGATTATCGTAGTGAAGTACTAGGGTGCGGTGAGATCGCGACCAAATCCCTAACTTCGGAAGGTTGGATATTTATTAGCTTACTATGGTCTGTGGTATATAATAATGAGATGCATAGGATGCTGATTGTAATTGATTTTGCTGTGGATATGCACTGAAATTGGTGACAGGTTAATAGTTAACAATATTGACTTATGTAATAGAAGTGGCAACTACGGGGGCATATACAGGAGCGTCAGAGGGGAAAAGAAGCGAGGTGGAGTGGTTGTTGGGGGTTGTGTGTGGAAGCCTTCAGGTTGGGGATCCAATTTTTGTGTCGCAGGAGATCGTAGCTGGAGAAGGTTTGGGGTCGCATGGGTTCACAGTGATTCTTCCAAAGCCAGCTCATGGGGTTGAAGTGGTGGCGTATGGCCCAATATCGGGAGATGAAGCCAATGCGAGGCGTGAGGCAGCAAGGTTGATGTTGCAGAAGTTGCTGAGCGCCACGATTCAAAGGGTTCACAATTTGGAGAAGGAGAATGAGGCTTTGAAGCAATACTTGGCGCTGGAGTCATGAATGGGCTAGGGTGTAGTCGCTGCTGGGGTAAGCTTAAGTAGTGTTTATGTGTATGTAATGCCCTAAAGCTACCATGCATGCATATGTGTGTTAGTCATAATGCACAACACTCAAGATGGGGTGAATTGAGTGTTCAAACAACAATTAAAAATTTTTGCGGAAGTGTAAATTGCTATGGAAATAAATAGCTCAAATGATTGTACTAGTATTTTTCCAAGGACTTAAGCCACTTCTTAAGTACTTACAAGGAGCTTGTACTTTCCAAAACACTTGTTTAAATGTAAATAACGAAATTATAAAAGATGAGAGATAGAGATACGATACACCGATCTTTAGAGTGGTTCGGCACAATCCTCACCTACGTCCACTTTCTTTCTCAATCGCAATTGAGAAGTTCCACTATAATCAAGCTTCAAGGTGCTTGATAAAACCGT